>JABXWE010003672.1:0-23582 GCA_014611495.1 Limonius californicus
CCCCGGCGGAAAATATCGGACACCTTCGCCTCACAAATGCCTTCGGCCCCATTCCCAGACAGACTATCCAAAAAAGCAGTGGACGAAATGAATTTGACGGCTTACCTCTGCAAATTTCAACAAGTTTTTGAAGGGTAAGGTTATGATGGCTACCAATTTGAAGAGCTAATTTATCTAATGGTGTTATAATTCAGTAGGCGGACATAACAAATAAAAGAGTTAACTATCGCAGTTTGAAATCTAGACGGTCTAGAAAATTTTTGTCACGGTAATTCAACTCACAGTGACCAAAAACATAAAGTTACCCAGTTTGATTGAAATAGCGCCAATGGCAGAGAAGATAATAATATATTTCTAAAATCACTATTTTCAGTTTTCTCGTGTTACATCAAGATTTCTTTTAGGATTCTCGATCGCCATAAAAAGCGCAATTTTTTATAATTTAACTGATCTCGCATCTCTTGCCGTTTCCGAGATGACAATGGTAAGCATCGAAAAATGCACCACCCTGTATAGGAGACAAATGGTGTTATTGATGTATATATTTAGTGTTTAAGATTCAGACTTACGTTCATGTTAGGTAATGGAGTTACAATAATGGTTATATACAGATGAAGGTTTGTTGTCGACTAATTTATAGCATTGTGTAAGAAGTATGCCTACCTTCAGACAGACAGACAGCTGTGATTAGAAAATTTTAGAAGGAAGGCCTGCCGTAGAAAATATTGGGTTACATGGTTGTAAGTGGTATGTTAATTGGAGTAAAGTGTTTGCTTCACCTAACTGAATATTACGCTGCGTATTTTAGTAACTGTGCAATGTAGTTAATAGTGCAATTTGTATCTATGTGCTCTGAAGTCATTATAAGTGTTGTGGGTCCCTAACGTATTATGAAATTTGCTTATTTTATTATTACAGCTGTGTGCTCATTAAGGGTACTGTGTGGACCCAAAAGAGTGTGTCTTAATTTATTATGAGAATTGTGTGTTCCTATTTGATTATTAGAGCTGAGTACTAATTAAGGATGCTGTGTGGACACAGAGGGTACTGTGTATCCTAGTTTATAATTAATTATGAGTTCGTATTTTATTATCAGATCTGTGTAATAATTAAAGGTACTGTATCAACCCGAAAGGTATTAAGTGTCCTAATTTATAATACGAATAGTGAGTTCTTAATTTGTTATGAGATTTTTTATGTTTTATTATTACGGCTGTGTGCTCATTAACGATACTGTGTGGACCCAAAGAGTATGTCTTAATTTATTTTGAAAATAGTGAGTTCCTATTTTATTATTAGAGCTGAGTACTAATTAAGGGTGCTGTGTGGACCCAAAAGAGTATGCCTTAATTTATTTTGAGAATTATGAGTTCCTATTTTATTATTAGAGCTGAGTACTAACTAAAGGTGCTGTGTGGACACAGAGGGTACTGTATATCCTAGTTTACAATTAGTTGTGAGTTCGTGATTTATTATCAGGTCTATGTAATAATTAAAGGTACTGTGTCAACCCGAAGGCTATTAGGTGTCCTAATTTATAATAAGAATAGTGTGTTCTTAATTTGTTATGGGAGTTTATGTTTTATTATTACGGCTATGTGCTCATTAACGGACCCAGAAGAGTATGTCTTAATTTATTTTGAGAATTGTGATTTCCTATTTTATTATTAGAGCTGAGTACTAATTAAGGGTGATGTATGGACACAAAGGGTACTGTGAATCCTAGTTTATAATTAGTTATTAGTTCGTATTTTATTATCAGATCTGTGTACTAATTAAAGGTACTGTGTGAACCTGAAGGGTATTAAGTATCCTAATTTATAATAAAAATAGTGAGTTCTTAATTTGTTATGGGAGTTTATGTTTCATTTACGGTGTGTGGACACAAAGGGTACTCTGTATCCTAGTTTATAGTTAGTTATGAGTTCGTATTTTACTATCAGACCTGTGTACTAATTAAAGGTACTGTGTGAACCGGGTATTAAGTGTCCTAATGTATAATAAGACTAATGAGTTCTTAATTTTTTATGAGGGTTTATGTTTTATTATTAGAGCTGTGTGTTCATTAACGGTACTGTGTGGGCCAAAAAGAGTATGCCTGAATTTATTTTGAGAATTATGAGTTCCTGTTTTATTATTAGTGCTGAATACTAATTAAGGGTGCTGTGTAGATACAAAGGGTACTGTGTATCCTAGTTTATAATTAGTTGTGAGTTCGTATTTTATTATCAGATATGTGTATTAATTAAAGGTACTGTGTGAACCTGAATGATATTAGGTATCCTAATTTATAATAAGAATGGTGAGTTCTCAATTTGTTATGAGAGTTTATGTGTCATTATTAGAGCTGTGTGCTCATTAACAGAACTGTGAGGACGAAACGAATGTATGTCCTAAATCATTATAAGAATTGTAAGTTTCGATTTCATTCTTAAAGCAATGTGTTCATCAGAGGTACTATAAGAAGGGCACTGTGTTGACCCAAAAAACTGCGTATCTTAATTGATTATGAACGTTTTATGTTCCTATTATTAAAGCTGTGTGGTTACGTTGCATAGTAAGTAGGCAATTCCGGAGTATCTGTTGGGTAGTCGAACCTTCTAAGGAACTGGTTTAGTGGTTGCTGCGATTTATAACCATTTAATTAATATTTGTGAACATGTTTTGCATGTCTGACGAAGTCCACGTTCACCTGCGGTCATGTGTAAGGGGCTGGGTGACAGAGGCATACGCATTATCCGGAGTGAGATATTAGACCGTGTTTACTAAGAGGTGCGCTTTGTGCAGTAAACAGAGATAAGTAAGTTTGACGGGGTTAGTTGTGCGTTTAGTTGTTTTGAAGCGACGGATAGCAAGGAGATGATTACTGGTGATGAAAATCATTTTTAATGGCGGTTTAAGCCGCATTCATAGCACAAAGTTTCATTATAACCTAGTTGGACTTTAATTTTTATTGCATAATGCAATCATAAAATCAAAAAATGAAACACTGTTTCGTTGTCAACTAATCAATCAGTTGTCATCTGTTTTAACTAATTTCTGTTACATTTTTGAACAGCTAGAAATAACGAAATTATAACATTTTTTTATTTACATTTTAACATTTAGTACAATATTTGGAAAAAGTTCTTTATTCAATAAACTGTTACTTTGCTGATACAATTTGATAACAATTTATGAATTGTCAAAAATTTTAATTTTCGTTGAATTTTTAATTATATAATATGAAACAAATTTGGACACGCCAGCTTCATCAACACGTCGTAGATGTATTGATTTATATACTCCACGTTCTCCAATTTTTTATATTAATAATGTGAAAGCTAAAAATAAAGTTTCTGGGTGTAAACGGAGAACACAATCCTAAACCGCTAGTGGAAACAAAGTGATAATTGACACTAACAGGAAAGTATTGCCGATAACACCCCAACTACAGCAGAAGTTAGACAGTTAAGCCGTTGAGCTTCCACAAGCATTAGCAGTCGAAGCTCCAGCGAACAAAAAGAGTTTTAAGCTTTTGAACTGCTGTTTTTGGTGTGTTGTTGATGTGAGGAGTAAATTTTAATTTTGAAAAATAAACAAGACGGGAGAGAACCGTGAATGTGCAAAATGTATTTACCAATAAAGTAATTTATGTATCAGTATAACAAAAATATTGAACAAAACACGACATTGCAATGCAATTGAATGGGCTGTTATTAGTTTGGTTAGACATATGATAGAATTTATAAATTGAATTTTGTTGGGACGCGTGTTTAATCAAAAAACTAACAAACGAAAAATATTTGAGAAATTTTAGTTCAGAAAAACTACAAATATAATTAAGAAAAAATTAAACAAGACAAAAGTATACAGTAAATTTCTTCGGACTGTTTGCTTCGTGTTTTACGTAAACATAGTATACTCTCATAAAATGCTAAGATATCAGAATTTTTACTACAGTTCATAACTTTAATAACTCTACTTGTAGCTAAAATAATGAAAATCCTCGAGTAGGAAATACGTATTGCTAATTGAGCTTTATGGGTTTAAAATACAACGTATCTAAAATGTTTGAGTTACCGAACTTCAAGTTCACTTTTATATTTTACTACATTAGCTTTATCATCTTATTATCAAAGCTTTTCCGGTTGACACGGAGAGCAGATTCCACTGAGCCCCACGAATAACCCTCAATACGACTTCTTAGATGTTTCTTTTCCATTCAGCGACCCTAGTTTGGTAGGGGCTATTTGCGATAGTATATTAAGTACAGAGTGGCTCACCGAAAACGAAACAGAGGTGTTTTGTGTTAGGAGCGTAGTTAGGAAATGAACGAATTGGCAAATTTGATCTCATTTCCAGTGCACCATACGTCGAGATCGTCGACAGTTGTTATTCTACGGTAGTATTTCCTTTATTTAGGCGAAATATAGACCAGAAATTCCGTATAAATACAATAATTTTCAGCAGTTAAGAAATGAACCAATTGGCAAATTTTATGTCATTTCCAGTGCACCACAAGTCAAGTTTGTCGACAATTGTTATTCTACGGTAGTATTTCCTTTATTTAGTCGAAATATATAGCGAGAAATACGTTTAAATGCAATAACTTCCAATAGTTAAGAAATGAAAGAATTAGCAAGTTTTATTTCATTTCCAGTGCACCACACGTCGAGTTCGTCAACAGTTGTTATTCTACGGTAGTATTTCCTTTATTTAGGCGAAATATATACCAGAAATTCCGTATAAATCCAATAATTTTCAGCAGTTAAGAAATGAACCAATTGCCAAATTTTATGTCATTTCCAGTGCACCACAAGTCAAGTTTGTCGACAATTGTTATTCTACGGTAGTATTTCCTTTATTTAGTCGAAATATATAGCGAGAAATACGTTTAAATGCAATAACTTCCAATAGTTAAGAAATGAAAGAATTAGCAAGTTTTATTTCATTTCCAGTGCACCACACGTCGAGTTCGTCAACAGTTGTTATTCTACGGTAGTATTTCCTTTTTTAGGCGAAATATATACCAGAAATTCCGTATAAATACAATAATTTTCAACAGTTAAGAAATGAACCAATTGCCAAATTTTATGTCATTTCCAATGCACCACAAGTCAAGTTTGTCGACAATTGTTATTCTACGGTAGTATTTCCTTTATTTAGTCGACATATATAGCGGGAAATACGTTTAAATGCAATAACTTCCAATAGTTAAGAAATGAACGAATTAGCAAGTTTTATTTCATTTCCAGTGCACCACACGTCGAGTTCGTTAACAGTTGTTATTCTACGGTAGTATTTCCTTTTTTAGGCGAAATATATACCAGAAATTCCGTATAAATGCAATAATTTTCAGCAGTTAAGAAATGAACCAATTGCCAAATTTTATGTCATTTCCAGTGCACCACAAGTCGAGTTTGTCAACAATTGTTATTCTACGGTAGTATTTCCTTTATTTAGTCGAAATATATAGCGGGAAATACCTTTAAATGCAATAATTTCCAATAGTTAAGAAATGAACGAATTGGCAAGTTTTATTTCATTTTCAGTGCACCACACGTCGAGTTCGTCGCCAGTTGTTATTCTACGATAGCATTTCCTTTATTTAGGCGAAATATATACCCGAAATTACGTATAAATACAATAATTTTCAGCAGTTAAGAAATGAACCAATTGCCGAATTTTATGTCATTTCTACTGCACTACGCGTCGAGATTCTCGACAGTTGTTATTCTATGATAATATTTCCTTTATTTACTCAAAATATATAGAAGAAAATACGTTTAAACGCAATAATTTCCAGTAGTTAAGAAATGAACGAATTCGCAAATGTTATTTCACTTCCAGTGCACCACACGTCGAGTTCGTCGGCAGTTGTTATTCTACACTAGCATTTGCTTTATTTAGTCGAAACATGTTTCAGAAAATACGTATAAATACAATAATTTTCAACAGTTAAGATATAAAGTGATTGCCAAATTTTATGTCATTTTCACTGCATCGCACGTCGAGTTTGTCGACAGTTGTTATTCTACAGTACATTTCCTTTATTTAGTCAAAATATGTAGCGGAAAATATGTTTAAATGCAATAATTTCCAGTAGTTAAGAAATGAACGAATTGGCAAATGTTATTTCATTTCCAGTGCACCACCCGTCGAGTTCGTCGGCAGTTGTTATTCTACGCTAGCATTTGCTTTATTTAGTCGAAACATGTTTCAGAAAATACGTATAAATACAATAATTTTCAACAGGTAAGATATAAAGTGATTGGCAAATTTAATCTCATTTCCAGTGCATCACACGTCGAGTTCGTCGACAGTTGTTATCCTACTGTAGTATTTGCTTTATTTAGTCGAAATCGAGTCCGGACACTTAAACACGCCACACATAATCATAGGCCATTTAATCACGGACAGTTAAACACACCGACACTTAATCACACGGGCATTTAAACACATAGACATTTAAACGCTGAGGTACATAATCACAGGGACATATAAACACATAGTGTCACTGCCGTATAAAAAAATTGTTTTTGAATTCTCATATGACTGCAGTAGAACTAAAATTTAAAAAAATTTGGTAAGTGGAGCTCTATTGCAATTAATGAATATTAATTATAATTATATACATAATATATAACATATATATATCATAAAATTAAAATTAAAATTAAAATACGTGAGCAAGGGTCCTCAAATATTGAATTTTATTAACCGGATCGTAGCTTGCAACTCTTCGCTCTACTCTGGTGTTAAGATCTTTGTACTTTTTCTTCTGCAGAATGCGTTGACCACTCATATGGTGTAAATAATATGGGTGTTACAATGACATTCCTTTTTGTAGTCGACTGAAAAATTGCCAAACGGTAGCATGACTGCATTGAAATAACGACTGCAATTCAAAATGCCAATCTTCTATGGCATTCGTCGCTCTTGCTAATCCGTGAAAATGTTGTGTCTCTTATCTAACGCAAACGAGCTTTGTTTTACATATTACCATGTTTGCGATCAACTAAAATTTGCCTATAACTTTTTTCCATATAAAAATAAAATAAGAATTCACTTCAAACGCAATGTGACTATGTGTTTATATGTCCCTGTGATTATGTGCCCCAGTATTTAAATGTCTATGTTCTTGTTTGCGTTTGCGCGTGTTTAACTGTCCGTGACTAAATGGCCTATGATTATGTGTCGCGTGTTTATGTGTCCGATATAACAAAACATACGTATAAAGGCAATAATCTCCAACAGTATGAACGAATTAGCAAATGTTATTTCATTTCTACACAGCATGTAGAATTCGTTGAGAGTTGTTTTTCTACGGTGGTAATCGTTGAATTTAGTCACAATCAGTATACAAATTAACAAATACAATAGCAAATTTTTTCTGATTTCTAGTACACAGCATGTAGAATACGCTGAAAGGTATTTTTCTATGGTGGTAGTAGTAATATTTAGTCACAATTTATAGCAGGAAATACGTTCAAATTCAATTCTTACCAACAGTACAAAATTAACAAATATAATAGCAAATTTTATCTCATTTCTAGCACACAGCATGTAGAATACGTTGAAAGTTGTTTTTCTACGGTGGTATTCGTTGTATTTAGTCACAATCTATAGCATTAAATACGTTTAAATGCAGTAATTACCAACATTATAAAAATTAACGAATATAATAGCAAATTTTATCTCATTTGTAGTACACAGCATCTAGAATTCACTGAAGGTTGTTATTCTATGGTAATCGTTGCATTTAGTCACAATCTATATCAGTAAAACGGTTGAGATTTTAAACATTTTTATTAATAGGCATTTAACAATAATTTTTGACTATATTAGCACCTACACACTTTGTTAACAAATTTATCTGATCACATTTACAGTTTAGTACTTTTAAGCAAACTCAATATTAAGGAAACTTTGGAAGAAAATGGAAGTGTAAAATAATGAAAAATGTTTACCCAAAATACGTACCATAAATCTTCAGTTTGCGAAATCCACGCTTTATGGCGATATAACGTATACTTATGGTTTTCTCAAATTCAATTTTTTTTAAACACAGATAGTTGCAGTCGTGTGAAGGCATTGTGAGGGCTCAACAATTTTATGGGATAATTTGGATAAATGATCTTACGCGATCTGGATATATCACGTGATTTTAATATTTAAAATTACAAAATTGCGGGAAAGTCAATAAAGGCGCCTCGACGAGAAGTAAGCAGGTATCACAATATATCATATGCCCGAACCATTGCATTCAAGGCCACCCCATCTACGTTATACGGCCGTGACTTAGTGTGTGTTCTCTGGTTTTCACACACTTGTTAGTACAATTTTTGGAAGATAAAATTGTGTATGTGTGCCGGACTAAAAAGCTACGTAAGACGAAAGGTAGCGTAGTAACCGTCGATCTAAAAGTGTGGGATATTTTGAAGCAAACCTTATTTGTAGTCAAAGTAAGTACATAGTACTTATGTACAAATTTAATAATTAATTATGGAACACAAGCACAGGAAAACATTAAGTCATGCATTCCCTGTAAAGCAAATTAATGCTTTAAAATATATCAAGGTTTGTAGAAATGAAGATTTCTATAAAAAATAGGTCATTACAAACAGAGGTCATTATATATATATATAATATATATATATAAGCGAATTTGTTACAGCTTCTATTGACGTTTCTCGTATCCCTTCTTCCATTTTTTTTCTGTCGTTCCAATCTCCTTCTTCCAAATTCCTTATTTCCATCGCTGTTTCTATATTCTATTTCCATTTTGATCTAGGTGTGCCTCTTTTTCTACTTTGTTTCGGGACCCATTCCAAAGTTTTCCTAGGTACTCTGTCACTTTCCATCCGTCTCATATGTCCATACCACGTGAGTTATTTTTGTTGTACTTTATCTATGATATTATCTTTGACATTCATTTTCCGCCTCACTTTTGCATTTGTAATATACTGTACCCGTGATATTTGGGCGCTTCTCCTCCAAAATTCCATCTTTGCGGCGGATAATCTATCTTTTAAGTTTTGGTTAAGTACCCATATTTCGGCACCGTATGTAACACAGCTTTCGCAGATTGTCGAGTAAATTTGCTTTTTTGTTTTTTCTCTTATATTATTGTTCCACAGATATGGATGTAGTTGCCTTGCTATTGCTTTCCCTCTCCCAACCTTTACTCTTACGTCTTTTTCGTCTCTTCCGTCCAGTGTTATTGTTACTACGAGGTATTTGTACTCTGTCGTGTGTTTAATTGTGCTTCCTTCTAAATCTAAGTCTTTACCTTGTCCTCCGATGACCATGTACCGCGTCTTATCAATATTTATTGCTAAACCCCATAGTTTGTATTCGCCGACAAGTTTTCTCGTCATATAACTTGCGTCAGCTTCATCTTCGGCTGGTATCAGTTGATCATCGGCGAATAGGAGGGTTTAAATGTGTTCGTCGTCTAACTGTACTTCCATATTTCTACATTTTTTTGTCCAGTTTCTCAGAGCTTGATTGAGGTATATTTAAAATAATGTAGGTGAGATCGGATGTCTTCGTTTTAATCCCTTATCTGTTTTGAACGGGGAAGACAATCGATTTCCAATTTTAACCTGACTATCTGATTCGTTATATAGTCTCTGTATAGCTTTTATAGTTTCCATACTTATGTTAGCTTTCCTCAGTGCCTCCCATAGTTTTGCCCACCGAATCATATGCCTTCTTCCCTTCTATGAAGACTACGTGCAACTCTTTCCCTCTCGCTAAACATTTCTCCGACAGCTGCTTCAGGGTGAAAATATTACCGATACAGGACTTTCCCGATTTAAATCCACTCTGCTCTTCGACTGCTCCGTTTTCTTCTTCCACTATTTTCTTTAGAATTCGCCCATACAGTCTCCCTATTGACGAGGCCACTGCTATCCTCCTATAATTTCCGCAGTCCTTTTTGTTTCCTTTTTTATATATGGAGGTTATATAGGACTTGCTCCATTCTTCTGGGATATTATCGCCATTCCACACTTTATTAAATATTTCTTGAAGGATGTCAATTGCTTGATTTGGCGCATGTTTAACCAGTTCAATAGGGACACCTCCCGCATCTGGGGATTTACTATTTTTATAAGTCTCAGAGCGTCTTTAACTTCGTCGAGTGTAATATTTTGTTGTCTATTATCTTCTAGTATGTGATTTTCTTTTAGTATTTGTTGCTTGTACGTTTATCTGTTTTCCGTCAGTAATTCCTTGTAATGTCTCACCCATTTTTCAATTTCTATTATTTCAATTTTTTTATGTTGCTTGCAGTTTTTCCTTAGGCCATTTATACACTTCCAAGCTTTCCGTGATCTTGTGCTTCCTACGAGGGAGTCGATCTGCCTACACTTATTTTCCTAAGTTATATTTCTTGCTTTGTTTGTTTCTTTCTTAACCAAGTATCTGTATCTGGTATACTGCTTTCTATTGCTTTGGTCTTTCGTGGTCAGGCATTTTTCATATAGTTGTTTCTTTTGTTTTACCAATTCTTCCAATTCGTTATTCCACCAGAGGTTATTTTTGCCATATTTAACCTTGTTTTTTGATCCTACTGCCTCTTCAGCCGCTTCTTTTAACTTTCTCTTCAGATCTTTATACATGTCGTTCACGCTACTTTCTTCTAGACTCTGTAACTTCTGTGCTAATCTCCATTTATATAGAAACGATGTTCCTTTCTCTTTGAGACTTTCTACGTTGTAACAGTGTGTTTGTGTCGTTTCTGCTCCTTCGTTTATTGTATTATCTCTGTTACCTTTGCAGTATGTGAAACTCATCTTTCCTTTCACCAGAAAATGGTCGGAGCCGCATTCATCTCCTCTATATACTCGAACATTCAGCATATTGATGGTGGAGTTTTGCTTTTGGATAATATAACCTATTACTGACTTTTGATTTACGCTTGGTCTCGTCCATGTATAGTTGTGTATGTTTCTGTGTTGGAAGTGGCCGTTCAATATGGTCAAGGAAAATTCTTCGTACAAGGCTATTAATCTTCGGCCGTTGTCGTTTTCCACGTCCTCTCCGTATCGTCCAACCTCGACGTTATTCGTCTTTTTCCCCACTCGACCATTAAAATCGCCCATGAGTATTATTTCGTTTTGTTTCTTTACCTTTTCTATTTCAATCGAGAGTTCGTCATAAAATGTATTTTTCACTTCTACGTCTGCAATAACGGTTAGCGGTCGATTTTTTATTGTCAATTCTAACGTGATCATTTTTTCGTTACCTGGATTCCAATCTACCCGCTCTTCTATATTTCTTATGTAGCATTACACCAATCCCAGCTCTAGCTCCCTTTTCTTCTGCCATCCCGCTGTATAGGAGGATATAATCTCCATTGTATTCATTTCCGTTTCCTTTCTTTTTTGTTTCGGATAGCACCACTATATCCATTGAGAAGGCTTTTAATTCTTTTGTCACTTCGTGTACTCTGTTCCTGTACCCTTGGATATTCCAACAACCAAAATTCATCGTCCGTTTTCCTTATCCGCTTCGTTTTCCATTTGAGGCAATTAAATGCCGAGGCCGTCTAACGGGATTTTTAGCTATGTCCTTCCAAAAAGGAGTTTTCCGGAGAATGGGTTGCTGGGCCATTGTCCCAACCCCAACCTGGAAGACCAGGCCAGTTTTTTTTACGGTGGGTATTTTATTTCCCCACTACCCGTCGAGTTTGCTGGCTTGCAAACCCGACGAGCTTTCCCCAATTCCAATGGGGACACTCCCGATGGAGGTAACTGGCAAATCCCCACACGGGGTCATTGACTGCATAAAAACTTACGGCGGGGATTTTCCTAACGCGCCAAAACGTTAAGGACTTTGATATGGGATAACTACCTAATTATTATTTGAATTCAAGGTTAAATTTAATTGTTATTGCGTACAATGGGATAGCAGATTGTGACAACTTTACTTTTAAGATATACGTACAACGTGTATGGATTTTGTGAGGTATCAGTATATCACCGACTATAAACTTCGTAACACTGATTATTTGCTACTTATTACACTAACTTTGTTTTTGTAGAAGCAAGTGCAGACAATACTTTTTTTTGTATTCTTATTGGTACAATGGGTAATAGAAACTGGTTTGCTTTACAGATTCCCACAAGTTTCTAAATTCGTTTCTAGATAGTTCTAATTAAAAAACAAAAATCAACTCCAAAAATCTGTATTTAAAACTTCTATGGCAATCATGCCAAAAAATTCCATACTTAACACTTAACATTTTGCTTGTTACAAAATGATTGTGATGGAAACTAGGCTCCTTTTCTTATGTTTTTTTGTAATTTTTATTAAGTACCTTCATGTAGATAGTTTTCTATAGTATAAAAAAAACAAATAAAGTAACTTGCAGGGAACCATGTACCACCAGCTAAGTTGAAGATACTAAATACCCCCGAATTTAAGAAACAACTACCAAAGACAATTGATACAGTAAATAAACAAACTCTCGAATTAGCAAGTGAAGGAGTATCCGAAGTTGAAAAACTAAATATAGTACAGAGCAATGAAGAAGCAACAGAAGGAGATAAGGCACAGAATGAAGAACTAATTTGTGATGGTAGAGCAGAAGCAGTTGACATAATAAATATACAGTTCGATGAAGTAAAGATTTCAGAAGCAGAGAATCAATACCAATTGAAGCATTAAATGTACATACTGAAGAAGTAAAGAGTGAAGAAATCTATAAAGCAACTCATACAGTAAACATAGAAACCGATGAAATCGTGATTGAAGAAATTATGGAACTAGTTGAAACAATAAATGTAAAGTTATCAGCATAGTACACAGTTGATAGTTTACTAGTAGTGAATTTTATGACAGTGATGCAGATCTAAAATGTACCCCAAGCGGTGAAGAATTTGAAGATAAAGAAAATACGGATGTAGTGTTAAATTCTTGACTTCAGTTTGACACGGCTACTGACATACCACAAAAACGACGAAAGTTTTCCAAAAAACCTCTGGATCACGATGTAGCAACATCAGAGTGTAATGAAACAAAGAAACAGTTATGCTTATATTGTAGAAAACTAGTCTGCAGGCGTCATCTAGAATCAATGCACAAAAACGAGGTAGCAATGAAGCAGTGCATGGCGTTGCCAAATGGTATACTTATTTCTAATATATTATTGTATTCTATATTCATAAAACGTATTTTTATTTAATAGCTATTTTTTACTCCATTTTGAGAAGGAAAGTCAAATGGAAGATCGAGAAGAACAATATATTTTAAAATATAAAAATTTAATATATTTTTATAGAATAACCACTCTTTAGTATGCATAACATCATGTACTGTAAACTCAACCGGTACTTTTTTTAGGTAATCCTGAAAGGAAGAAAATCTTAGATAATATACAGAAGAATCCAGCATACGTAATTTAGCTTCAGAGAATGAAACACTAAGTTTCTCAGTCAGTCTTTGGGAAATACGACCAATAGCAGCAGAGAGATCATCTACCACCCGCAAAAAGATGGAAGCATCTATCATTAGTAGCACTCCTGCCAAAGTAATATTGAAACTAAAAAAAATCAAATTAAAAGAAAGAAAAGAAATTGAAACAAGAGTAGAAAGTCTAAAAGTTAAAAACAAAGAAAAAACTAAAAGGAAAATCAATGAAAATCCACAACTGAGTTCAAGCGGACACACACTCCGGCAAATACCACCTAGTAACGGACATCAAGCGGGTCCTAGTTGCGTTGGACAGACCACCACGTCAAATACTGACATCCAATATGCATGTGCAAGCTGTGAAGAATTGTATGAAGTTTCTTCCACCGAAGACTGGATGCAATGTTCCTCCTGTTTAACTTGGTGGCACGAAGATTCTACTGGTTATGAGGAATTGGGGTACTTCTATTGCGACTTTTTTGTTTAGTCCTCTTACCCCCTTAGATTCGTTATTTTACCCGGGGTATGGGGTAAGATGACAAATGAATTTTTTGTTTTTATATTATTTAGAGAAAAATGGCTTTGTTTTTCTTAGTATTGCTAATGTTTATCTTGAGTATATTTGTCACTTAATTTATATTCCTTTCTAAGAGATTTTCAATAAACATTTTATACCTTCAGTATGCATTTCCCTTATCCAAAGACATTGAATTCCATCGATACTTTTGACTACTGTTGCTTCAATATTGAATGCTACGAATATGTAAAAGAAAATTGAATTTATAAGCCAATGAAAGTTGAAAATGGGGTCCTGCCCTAAAATGTGCATAACCAAGATAAGATGTTGTAACGTGCGATTTCGACGCACAGTGTATATTGCGGAGTTTATTTCAAATTTAGGCAGGTGGATAGCGTGCTTCGGTTTTGCGCATGTTGAGTTTCAATGTCAACTAGAGTTTAGATTTCCTCGAGCCGGCAGAATTATTCTGATACTTGACAAGTGTGTGTAGCTTGAAATTCATCGCGGTCAATTTAGACCAAGGATTTGTTCCTAATTTTGTTGAAAAGTTCAAGTTTTAGGGAAGTCTTAACCTTGTGAGGTGTTAGTGAGATTTTCCCTGGTTTTTAACCAATTTATTACACCCTTGAAGAGGTTTTTCTATTTGCCGATAAACATCTGTGGTAAGCTAAGGAAGTTTGATTCTAATTCGGTCGCTTTATTTAGTATTGTGTATTATTTAGGCAAGTTTTGAGCTGCTGAAAAGTTCGTAACTACCGGAAAAACTTTGAGCTGCTGAAAAGTTCGTAACCACTGGAAGTTTTTTCCTACGCCGTAGAATTTGAAGAGGTTTTCAAGTCGTATATTCACCACGGAAAATTTCAAGGCCAAATTCCAAGAGCGATTTTGGAAGCCAGATGTCCGCTCAGGTGTGCGCTGTAAATGGGAATTCTACATCAAAAAGGTCTGTTTTAAATATTCCTTTAAAAATTCAAGGACTCTGAAGATCATCCGACAGAATACGACCAAATAACTATTGTTTTATACACTCTCAAATTATAACATTGATACCGAACAAATTTTACAGCTAATTCATTTATAAATTTAATACTTATTGCATTTGGTAACTTTTGTAAACGGTCCGCATATTTCGAGGTTCTGATTTAATTTTTATTGACGCTGACATTCAATAAGGGAGGATATTGCGTGAACTATTAATTTTGTCGATGCGCTTATACCTCAATGGCAGGTATTTAATTCTTAATTTACCTAATCGAGATCTCGCTTATCGTGAATTAGGCGGGTTACCTATTGATTAATCACTTTGCGAAGCTATTTTGCGCTTCTTATTAATTTGGTCCTTATTGACGCATTATCGTTTTCCCCAGGATTAAACTTAATCATTATACGAATCATTAAATCAGACAGGGATGTTTGTGGTCTGTTCTTTATTTGAAAGATATTTATACTATATAGATTTGTGACCAATGTGGGGTCAATATTTTGAGATATTAATGAAATATTTTATTTGATCAAATCTTTATATTCAACTGTAATTTCAATTTTTCCATTTATTGATTATACTTGAGAATTACGTCAAGTAATTTGTTGTTTTATTGTGTCTTGTAATTATATGAAAGACTTTAGTGTTATCAGTAAGGTAAGTCCGTTCTCTCAGGGAGATTCCTGTTTATCTACGTCATCTTCGAGCCAAGGGTTTATTTTTCTAAACAGGTGGCGCCTACATACTTTGAACCCTACCTTCTCCGACCGACGCTGGTCAAACCCTTGTCTAGATACCTGGACCTTACTGGTGTTGTCATTAGATATTTTTTTTCTGTGTAGGAAAAATTATTTCCTTCACTGTGTCGCCGTTCTTATAGCTGGGCGTCACAATGTAGTTCCACTTCCTTATGGTGGCGCTAGCTATACCTGTATCTAATAGTGTGCAAGACGTTATGCTATATAATATTCTACCAAAATTCCATCCTTACAAACATATACCTGGCCATAGTTGTTGGCGTTGCTTAATTGCAGGTAATTTTTGGGCAACCCTGGGAATTATCCAGGGTATTACAAAATAAAACAAAATATTCCATCGCTTTTATAACAGTTCTTTCTTAATTTTCTTCTTTTTCCATCGTCTTAGTTTTTGTCTGACCTTCTGTTTTTTCCTTCTGCATTCCTTGTCCCACCATTTATTTGTTCCTTCTTATTTTTCGTTCTCATTGATTTTCTTTATGAGCAGATCCGCGGCTTCGTCCACTCCTTTTTGTCTAAAACCAACCATCTTCTCCGTATATACCTTTATGCTATCTTCTGTTCATCTACTTCTGCTTATCCTTATATCCTCTCCGAATGTATGACCCTTCTATGTCTATTGCTAATTTTATTGTTAGTGGTTGGTAATACGATTCTATTCTCTCTCCTATTTTTAGATTTGTTATATTTTGTAGCCCTGAATTATTGTTGGTTATTGCATAGTGTATTACCGACTCTCCTCTTGGTCCCATATATGTGTTTTCTCCCATTTTGTCTCTGCTCTGGTTGTTGTTTAAAATATTCCATCCTCTTTATTGTATAAGTTGTAGCAACTTTAACATTACCAAATAATTGACATAAGTCTTTATTTGCAGTAACTGCAAAATATTAAACTTTTGCTTGGTGGGACACTTTATTATTTTATTTATCCAAAGTTCAAATTTAAGAATTCTTTGGGGAATATTATATTTAGCAAACCAATATACTATTATATGACACCCAATTATGTATTAAGGTAACGGCGAAAAATTCTGTTTGGAATTATAATTTTATAAAATAGTTTAAAGTTTCGTTTTCTTTAAATGCTTAAAATGCACGATGTTGGTGCTATAACGCAGTCAAATGGCCGTTGAAATTTGAGCATATTCTATTACAGATTACTTTGTATGCAAAACAGGTTTCATTCAAATGTATCCGTTATTCCCACAATCTTTACCACGGTTGAGAATACTAAGCTAAGATTAGAAGCACTTCATTTTCCGTCTCCAAAATGTAAAATACATGTGATATCCTCAGAATACCCCTATAAGCATTTAATACGCTCATTTAAAAAAGGATGCGCGTATTTTTCGGGGAAAATCCCTGCGATTCATAAATAATAATCCGCAAGTCTCAGATAAGTTAGAAAAATAATATCTCTAAATGTATGCTGGGGTATCGTAAAACTACGAGCCTAATGCGATGCTATGATATTTAATACATTATGCGAAGTCGTTTTGGCTAATATCTTTAGAATTGCAATGGTTCTTATCAAAAAGGGATACATCATCCACGTAGGACATCATTCGTTTCGCTGCTGAAGCTAGAGGCTATCACAGATCCCTGTTGAGTTGAATTGCTGGCGACATTTGCATCAAAACAGATCAATCTGGATTCAGTTAATCCAATCAAATGACGCGAGCTAAAATTGTGATTGAACAATTTGAATTTAGATCGATCTATATGAGATCGTATTAACATAGATATAGTTCAATCAAGCTCGACCGCAGTAATTCAGAATAATTAGATGACGAACGAGGAGGATCTCTCTGACATTCTACAAGAAATAAAAAGATATGTTCCACAAAAACTTAGAGTTTCCCTGTCGAGACGCAGAACTTGTGTGCTGCGATCAATATCTCGGCTGTTGCTTATTTTTCAAAAAAATAGCAGTAGCTCGTGAAGTTTGTTTACTAACACTTCATCTAAATCTGGAGTTTTACGTCGAGTTTTCATACCAAACAAAGTTAATTGATAATGTCCATCAGAAGCAGTAATTAATGTATTACTAAAAAACGAATAATGTAATGTAAATTTTGCGGTTATAGCCTTTATTTCGTAGGTTAATTAATATTTTGGTACATAAACGAAACATTGTAAATTAGGCTTTAGAAGTGCCTTATAGCCTAATAGTAAATATTTCATTTTCTATTTATACGGGCCATCCTTTGCTTGTCTATTATACAGGGTAATCTACCGAAAACAGGCTTGTTTCGTGACATTAAATCTCAATTCTTCGAGAAACGCTCGAAAACGTCAAATTAAAAATTAGGGCAACTTTGACCCTAAAATTGTTAAATGGCATGGAGTACCAAGATATATGCCGTTTGAAAGCTCGATTAATTTGCTTTACAATAGTGTTCGTATTTTTGGATTCCGAGCAATAGTTCCCACGGAAATGCAGTACAAAGTTTCAGGGTGGCAAATATTTTGAAGCATTTATGGTTGGTTAGTTATTGGTTGACCATATATTGGCGTAATCATTTACATGGGTTTATACGTTTGTGTCACGCCATATTTCCTAGTTATCGTTGTTTTTCTTTAATATATAACATGGTTGAAGTTATTGCGTTTTTCTTCGCAAACATTTAATATGACAGTAGAAGCGCCCAATTGTTCAACCAACAACATGCAGATAATCATATGAATCGCAAGGACGTCTTGTGGTTAACGAGAAAATTTCGGTAGACCGAGTCTGTCGCAAATAGAAAGTGAAATGCTGAAAATCCAGTATGAAATGATGCGGTAGTCGCGGTTGTGGGCCCCGCTGTTGTCGATCCTACGTTGAGTACAAGGCAAATGGCTATTGTATTGGGTATTAATCAAACCAGTGTTCAACGAATTTTGACACACCACAAGTTTTACCATTACAACATTTATTTGCTAAATCACTTCAAAACAGACAATGTTGACCGCCATTTTCAATTTTGTGAGATTATACGATATGTAATAGAAATTTTCGTTTCGAAGTTATGCTACAAATATTAAATGTTTAGGTTAGCATTTTTGGTGAACGTCTCGTGAGTTTTTTTCTTGCCTGGTAATTTGACTGTACTGATGATGACCAGTACCTCGAAGATCATTGATATTGCAACGGCACGGAGCTCCTTCGCATTATGCACTGTTGTTCGACAGGTTCCGGGTTGATGGATTGGAAGAAGAGGCGCTACTGAATGGCATGCAAGGTCGTCAGATTGATTTCCGCCAGATTTCTTTCTCTGGGGTCAACGTCTAATCAACGAATGCCGTCTATTCACTCCACAAATGCTTCACAATGTGCGACGACATTCTGAACAGAACCTGTAATACTGTATGCTGGGTGCTGGTGGTACTCATTTCGAACATTTACTACCCTAAAACTTTGGACTGTATTTCCGCGGGAACTAATACTCGGAATCCTAAAATAAAAACACTACTGTAAAGCAAATTCATAGAGCTTACGAAAGCATGTCTTTTGATACC
The DNA here is from genome assembly GCA_014611495.1 of Limonius californicus. NCBI lineage: Eukaryota > Metazoa > Arthropoda > Insecta > Coleoptera > Elateridae > Limonius > Limonius californicus. The sequence continues at coordinate 19,166 of JABXWE010003672.1, forward strand.
CCTTGCATTTATAATATTTAGGGTCCAGGTTACCCCAATTTCGGGGTTGAAGATAAGTGAACGGAAATAGCCGTAATACATACTCTCCTGCCTTAGGACGTTTTTCGAATAATTGAGGTTTAATATCACAAAATACGGCTGTTTCGCTTTCGATGGGCCACCCTGTATTAAAGACCTCGTTCAAAAAGAACTACAAACCAGTAATCAAGCAAATATCATGAATTACTTCAAATTAACTTTATTCATTTAATTGGCTATATACAGGGTGTTATGAATTGCAGGTACTAACTTCTAGGGCTTAAAGTATACATAAAAACAAATATTTTTTGTTAATCAATGTATGACCAATAGTGTTTCCTTTCAGGGATAGAACTTCTCAAAGATCGTTTAAGAAGCGCCTAAATGTAGGCTACTCAATTTACTACCTACTATTTGTTTCCATAACGACGGAAATTAATACAGGATAAATAAAACCCTCAGGACATGGCGCAAGAAATTTAAATAAATTGCTCCGGTTAATCTTTCGGGTAGTAGATATGGTCCAATGAGTCTATCACTAACAATCCCGGCCCAAATGCCCATGCATTCAAATAACGTCAATTTTGACACAATTCGACATTTTTGTGATATTTTTTGACATTTATTGCATTCGTTTCTTTCTGTACCTTTTACAATTCGTTTTTTTCGTTCTGTGATTTTTTTGAGAATTATTTTCTTGGTTATTTTCGTTCTATGTTTCGTGTTTTTGTGTTATGGCGAATTAAACTTTTGCCGAACCAAGGGCGTCGCTAGGTTTTTTTTCTGGGAGGGGTAATTGAAAATTAAAGACGATATTATATATAGGATATTATTATATAATTACTGAAAAGATAAATAAAAACATACTCTGTAACAAAGTATAAAAATCATAAATAAAAAAGATTACAGGTCCTTAGTCCTTATGAATTGAGCTCATAAAATAAATTCTAATTTTCTCTTTTTCTGGGAAGCAAATCTATTTAGCACTGCATCGTAATCTATTTCACATTCTCGATAGAAATGTAAAAGTGCTAAGCCTACCAGCCTGTCTTGACTCATAGTCGATCTTAAGTACGTTTTTAGGCGTTTCAATGAAGAAAATGAACGTTCAGCAGATGCTACACTTACGGGCATGACCGTTATCAAATGTAAGGATAAATTGATGATCGGAAAAGTGTCTTTATCACACATTTTCAAAACATTCACCGCACTTTCTTGAATAGGCTCTTCGGTTGTTCTAAGATTTTCGCCCCGCAGCTCAATTTCTAGCTGCAGTTTATTGAAAATATACTCCCTACTCTCTTTTAAGAAAGGCTGTAAATAATAACTCAAATTATCAGCCATTTTTTTCATTTCTGCTTGATTTCTCTTCAGTATAAGAGAAGGTAACAGGCCATTGATTTCCATGGCAGAGAAAAAAATTGAACCAAATCGAAAATTGAGATCCTGTAAAACATTATCTAGCAATGGGATGAATATGCTGATTCTGTAATATTCCTCAGGATCATTGGTAGCAACATTTGCCTTATTTATTTGTCTAGCGTTGACTCTAGGAAGGTGTATCGAAATGTCCAATTTTTCGTAAAGATCTTTTACTTCTTCGAAAATTGAATGGAAGCAAGTATCGATATTATCTCTTTTATTTTTTAATACCGAAATTATACCTTCAACTAATTTTTGTGCAACACTTTTATCGAGCGTTTTTTTTTGTAGAATTCTGCTCAAGTTTTCTGTTAAGCTTAGAAAATGAGCCAAACAAAACAAAGATGTTATGAATTTTGTAGTAAGCAATGAATTCATCAATAACTGTGATTTCGAAGAAGAGTCTGTATCTTTCCACTGAGATATAAGTTGCAAGGCTTTGATAATATTCTGGAACGAAAGCTTGAATACTAATACCGCTTCGTGTCTTTCTGACCATCTCGTTTCACATAACTTCACAAGTTGACAATCATTACAATATTTTAGCACATGATTTCTTTTTGGTGAACTTTTGAAAAAGTTGATAGCTTCCTTGATGATACCTACCGCATTCCGTATATCTTGTACATTACTACATTTGGAAATAGATAAATTCAATGTGTGGTTATAACATGGACATTTGATCGCATTCCTGCATGTTTTCGTTATCTCAGAAACAGCCCCTTTTTGGTCCGATAACATAACACTGCAAGTATCAGTTCCTATACCTACACATTTTTCTTCGGGCAAACCAATATCTTTCAAAAATTTAATGACAGTTTGCCCCAATATTTTGCCAGTTAAAACAGGTTCTTGAGTTCCACCATCATAGTTTTCTTCATGGCAGTTGATGAAGGTGAGGAAATCTTCGTGAACCTCGTAGTTTTTGTCAATATACCGGATCACAAATGACATTTTGGAGTTATTGCTTACATCAGTTGTTTCATCAAAAATAATGCTGTAGTACCCTGTTTCCTTGATTTCCTTAACTATAGAATTTATTATTTCTTCGCCACAGCAGGAAATAAGCTCATTTTGAATCATGGCACTCAAATATTTAGTGCGGATCGTAGCTGTTTCAAAATGATTTTTCAGAACCGAATCATCTCCACAAGTTTCTATTCGGTGTCGTATCAATTCCCTGAGATTACCCTCATTGATTTCAGATGCTACTGTCACATCCAAATTGATCTTATGACCACGAAGTGGAATATTTTGTCTCCCCAAAAAAAATAATGCTTTGAAGAATAGCCTTCAATTTATCTCTGTTTTGCTGGACCTGTTCGCAACGTTTAACATCTAAAATATTAATGATTTGTTTCTCTTGATTTTCATGAGTCTTCATGAAGTTCATTGCTACAGTTACAGCCTGCTTGTGGTAAATCGTATTTTCGTGGGTTGTAAGATCCCCATCTTTCCCTAGTAATTTGGAAAATTTTGTTAGTGGCATGACAACTAACTTATTTAGTGATGTTGCTTTGTTCATTCCACCACTTTTTGCAAATAAAAAGCAATATTTACAGAATATACCCCGTGCAAATTTTGAAAATATCAGCCAAGAGAAGTTTTGAAAATGTTTTTCTGACAAATAACATTTCACCTCTCTGTTATTCTTCAGGTGAACAGAATGTGGGAATAAAAATGTTTTGTTCGGAACAAATGCTTTTCTTAAAATATTGTACTTCTCTATATCTGTTAGCATGTGCCCCACGAAATATCCGACATCTATTTCTCCTTCGAATTTAGCTGCATTGTGATGCTGAACTAAAGTTTTATCTTCACTCCCAAAAGGTTCGTTTTTTTTACATCTTCATTACTTGTATTTGGGATTGCAGTATCATTTTCTTTTTGCTCTAACGAATCAACAGATGTGTTTTCATTTTCTCGCTCTGATGACTTGGATTTTTTCGATATAAAGAAGTCCAACGTTTTTTGAGATCTCTTATTCATTTTCTAGAAATGAATACAAGTTGATGAAAAATGGTGTTCGTGAAGTCTTACGAAACATACCTTTTCTAATAACAATTCACAATATTCACATACACTCAAAACTCAAAATGTGAATATTAACTTGCTTTCTTCTAGTTGGCGTCGTTGGCGAACATGCGACAGGCTTGAACTTGAACAAACTAAAAACTGCATACTGCATTCACAACTCCCCCGTCCCGTGAGCCGTGATCAAACAGATCGCACAAATTAGGAATTGTTTTGAAAGCGCGGTAAAGAGCGCCGTGCCGTGGTCCGTGGTCAAAGCTCGTGACTGGTGGCACGGATTTGTCAGACACAAATTTTATGACTATTAGCAAGTGGGGCAGGGAAATTTCGTCAAATGACAATTACAAAAATGGTGGAAAATTATTGATTGATGTAGAACTGAATAGAATATCGAATAAAAAAAGTTTTGTGAAAGAAATATATATCTATATATATATATTTCAAGTTTTGTAGGTCAGTATTTTCCTGGGGGGGGGGGGGTAATTACCCCCATTACCCCCCCCGTAGCGACGCCCTTGTGCCGAACAGCATGACATGAAGTTCATGTATGGAGCTGCTTGGGGTAACGCAATCCAAGCTGCTCGCCTGTACCAAGAACGTTTTCCGAATGGGAATCATCCATCACACAAGGCCTTTAGTGTAGTTTCACGTCGGATGCGGGAGGAAGGTACATTCGTTGTCAACAGACACAACTGTAGAGCTACCAGAAGAATGTTGGATTTTGAGGAAGAAGTTTTGGAGAGAATGGCTGAAAATCCTTCTACTAGTTCAAGAACCATAGCTCATGAAATGGGAGTGAACCATGTTTCAGTATGGAGGTACTACAGGAGCAGCATCTACATCCGTACCATCCACGGAAGGTACAAGCCATGGTTCAAGCAGATTTTCCCAGAAGGGTAGAATTTTGGCTGGAATTTCTGCGGCGGTGTAATGAGGATCCAGA
>JABXWE010003673.1:0-23940 GCA_014611495.1 Limonius californicus
TAATGTTAAAAACCTTTTCGTGAATTTCTGTCGTTCGGATTTGACGTTTTTCTACCTTCGGATGCGAAACATGTGGCAGAGAAAAGGCCGATGTCCAGCAATGGGACGAAAAGGCTGTCAATGATGATGATGATAATGATGATGATGATGATGATGATGATGATGATGATGATGATGAATGTCCATTACCTATATCTAGGAGACCCCAACGTTTAAGACGATACGTCTTTTGGCGGACCAACAACAAGAGAATTTGGATGTATTTTGAGCCGCAAAAGATATTTTTGATTCGCGCACCTGGCTTCTTGTACAACTGTCGGTACTTTTAGATCATGGTGTAACGTTTCATTTGTTACGAACCAAGTAAATCGCTATATAAACGGTTGGTTTGCTGGAAAGATCTGCGACCGATGAGCTAGTAGAGTTTCGAAAGCGTGAATTCCAGTTACTATCTTTTGGTGAATGGTGCTGCCGGTTAAGTCGCCTATCTAGGTGTCTGACTGTGGAGGGTGAAGGTCATTCAGAAAAACACTGGGACAGGTCTCTTTTCTTAGCGTAAACGTGACATGTTTAAACTTTGATTCCTTCGCTTTGATCCTCCATTTTTTAGAAATAGTTTTTCAAACAGCTTATACAAGACGGGCAGGAGGTGAATTGGCCGATAGGAAGCAGCTACTTCTGTCGGCTATCCAGACTAAGGGATCAGCATTATTTGTTCAACTTTCCACTGGAATGGGAAGGTGTCCATTTTTTAGTACTGTATTAAATATATACTTCAGTAGGACCAACGCACTTCTGGTAGTTTGGTTATTGCACCGTTGATTAGGTTATAGCCTGGTGCTTTTTAGTTTTCTTCTGCCTTCTAATCGTTTCTCTGATTTCTGAAAGTGTTGCAGTTTTTATAGGAAGAACCTTTTCATACGAACCACTAAGAAATTAAGTTATAACCTCATCTTCTGCTTGTGTAACTTTAGATGGAAAGGGTTGAAATACATTAGTTAGAGGCTCAGCAAAGCTTTCAGCCTTTTCTTTAGCTGCCTGTGACCATGCTCCATCGTGCTTCCTTATAGGCATTATATTTTCTTTGTTAATCTTTAATGTTGCCTTCGACAGAGAGTAATCAGTCGCCTTAATCGGCGTTTAGCTTTCGATATTATTTTGTATAGCATAATTTTTCTGGTTATTTAGTAATTATTTGAGTTCTCTAGCAGAACCGTTGAAAGATACTTTATCTTGAGGGGCTCTAGTAGTCATCCATCTCTTTCGCAATTTTCTCTTTACCCGATTTGCCGTCTTCACTGTGTTTGAGAACTTCTGTTAATTTATATGTGATATTTGCTCAGGGGTTGAGTCTCTGGTTGCTTGCTGAATTAGTTTCGCCAGAGTCCAACAGCAGTGTCTATTTCTGATGCAGATTTTAGAGAGATGTTTATGTTGATTCTTTCATCAATCAGTTCTTTAAAGTATTCCCAGTCAGTTCTCTGTTAATGAGCCTTCATAATTTCTCAATTCTTATAATAGTGGAAGTCAAAGTTGTGATTATTGGGAAATAATCAGAACAGAGTTTAAGATTTTCTTCTACCAGTAGTTGTATCATGGAGATACTCTTTGTAACACAGGTCTGGAATCTTGTTTTTGGCGCTGGGCCAATAAGTAGGTTTTCCGGTTGATATGGCACTTAAGTGATTCGCACTGGTACATTTTAAAAGTTGGCGGCCTTTAGGGTTGGGAACCCTTAAACTTCATTAGCATTACGGCTCCAGCTACAACGAAACGGTTCCCTAGAGTACCAAAAAATTCAGAGAATTGTTCGGTTTTTATTGTATGTCGTGGAGGATAGTAGACTGCACAAACTGTAATTGGTCTACATTTATCTTCAACTACAATATTCATTGCCCCCATATAGTTTACTTCAAACTTAGATGTTTCGTATTGTTTAAGCTTGCTTTTAATCACAACAGCGCTGCATCCATGGGCTGTGCTATCGGGTGTGTGGTGTCATAGGTTGTGTAGATTTTTATGCTTAAATAACTGCGGTTGGTAAAGTGGGTCTTCGAAACCAACATAATATCAATATCTTGTTCCTTTAGGAATATGAAAGTGCTAATTAATGGTTCAGTAGTCCATTGACATAATACTCGGCTACCTTAAGGTGCGTATACACTAATTAAGTTTTTCGAACTATGTTCAACATTGTGTCCATTCGTTGAGTCATTTGCTCAGCAAGTTTCTCGAATCTAAAGTCTCAGGATGGTATGGATTTGTAGCTGCAACGCCACTGTCGCTGATTAATGTCTGAGCTCCGTTGAAAGCCGAGGCAAATGGTAAGCCTTCGATGAATTTCCTCGAAGGACCTGGAGCATTATTCTCTTGTTACGTAGGAATTTTGGGTCTGAGGGGAGAAAAGCTGTTTTTGAGTTTCTTCTATACTTGACAGCCCTATAGTTATCACGGAGGCTTGTTTGCAAGAGGTACAACGAAGATGTTTCCTTTCTTTAATCGTATATAATTTGCTACTGAGCAGTCCGCCGCATTTAATGCATTTCTGTTGGCGCGTGAAGTAGTTTCGTGTGTGCCCCCATTTTAAGTCTTCCGAAATTGGGGAATCTGCCTTGTTTGTTGTACGGGTTCTACAACTGTTTACAGTACTGCAGGTGTTTTATTTAGTATACAACTGTATTATTTTCACTTGGTTCCAAGTCTAAGAAGAAGATTTTCAATGGTTTTTGTCTTTTCTACTTCTTGCTTTCTAAATGTTTTTAATTTGACGCCTTTGGGCGGCAATTTCCATTTTCAGTTTTTCGTTGTTTTTAGTACGATGTAGTTCCCTTATTACCGCTCTAATGCTTCTTTTATCTCGTGCCGAATATGTATAGTGCATCACATCTTTTTCAGTTAGAGCTCTAATCGCTGCTCTGCAAGCAATTTCATCTACAATCATCAGTTTTACATCGCCATTAACTAATTTCAGGGAGAATTTTCCTTTTACTCTCTCGTATGATTAAAGCAAGCCTACTTTTATAAATCCTGATAAGGATATAGGGGGAGGATTAAATTTGGACAAAGTAGCAAGTTTTTTGTCTCAAGTGCTGCATCAACCTCTTCTGGGATATTTTTCAGTATTTGAAATTTGTTTGTTAGGTTTGTTTTAAAATCCCTATTCAGTCTATGCCTTACATTTCTCGGTACTTTCGGTGATGATGGTTTAGTTCTGCGGTTAGCTTTATGGTTAATCATAGAAAAAAGAATATGCAAGAATGAACAAACATAATATGTATATATTATGTAGCTTTCACAGATATTGAGAAGACCTCTGACAATGTTCAATGGAGCAAAATGTTTCAAATATTAAATAAAATTCGATTAAAATACAAAGGTAGGCGACTATTATGTAATTTGGCTGTGCAAGCGATAGTGATTAGTGGGTAAAATGAGAACAAAGCAAAAATTTGGAAGGTGTTAGTCACCTCCCCTGGTATTTAATATATACTTAGAAGAAGTGCTAAAAAACCTAAAGAAGCACAGATATAGTGATAATAATTCGAGGCGATAGAGTCGAGATGCTGTGCTACCTACGTAGCACAGCATCTCGACTCTATCGTCTGCACGATATAGCTTTATTAGCAAACAGTGAAGAAAAGGTAGAAGAAGCTTTAAAGGGACTCCAGAGGGTACTTAATCAAAACTGTAAGATGAAAATCAGGAAGACTAAAACAAAAATACTGTTTTGCAGAAAGCGTAAGCATGGAAACACAAGGATAATAATAGAAAACCAAGGAATAGAAGAAGAATACAGGTTTTGCGTACTGATTGTTTGTTACATATACCTATGTAATTTTCCTTAATATAGATTTGTTTCAACGCGCGTTTTATATATTTTAAAAAATTGGAAAACACTAAAAAGTCGCTTATTAAAAAGCTGTTAGATTGATGTAAGGTCGTATTCAAGTGCTGGTACGAACGGTACTTTTAATAATGTGATGTGATTTAGTAATATGTCTTTAGGTATAAACTGTTAAAGTAAGTAACTGCAACCTAACAGCCAACCTTTAGTTTTGTTTAAGGGCGAGGACGTTGCACCTACGGTTGGGTCGTTAGAGCGTCCAGTTTCAAAACTTTGTATTTTAGCGGTAGACAATAGAACTGAAACGTGCCATTTTATTATTTGTTTATAACAATATATTGTAATCAAGTTCTGAAGGAAAGTTGCAGAATGGAACTCCCACAAACCTTATTGGGTTAGGAAGATTTGCAGGGCTTGTCTATTGCTATTGCGAATTTACCCTGGCGATTTCACGGCCATCTCAGCTGGTTGGAGATTTATCGATTTGCTTGAAAATTGATAGACCATACTTTAAACAACTACACGCTGTTGTCAAGAGATTTACGAGAGCTGTCTAAATCTGCTGAATTATATACCGCTCTTTATTTCATCTAAAAAACTTTGACGTAACTTTCGGTTGAACACCATGTTCAAAATTGAATGGGCTTATAGTCCTAAACTATTTACAGATTTATAAATTCAGGTCGCGTTATAAGAGGTTATTTGAGGTCGATTAGGATTTTGCAGCGCCCAGTATACTCCTAGGTACTAATTAACAGAAACTCGTTTAAAATAGCGCAATCAGATGTAGCAGCATGAATTTTGTACCTTAATCTATTTGCGATTGTATAAAATGTTTCGATAATGCAACAAGCTCTGCCTAATCTAGTGTAAATTAATTTAGGTAATGGTAATTACATAATATATTTAAAAAGTGGTGAAAAATCACGTTTTGTTGGAAGTGTTTTTGTGGAAAGTTTTGATTCTAGTAATTATATAATAACAACTAGTAAATAAGTTTGTTTCGCAAAAACGAAGTTCCACGTATCTTAGGGGCGGAGTGTTGAGATTGGGGCCGTGTATGTACAAATGACAGACGAGCGTCACAACTAAGTGACACCAAATATGGAAACATGAAACAAAGAAAAGACTGACCAATCTGTTGCTGCTATTAAGTATTTTAATGTAACTTACCGGGGAGCCCAACCCCTTCAATTGATTGAGTGGGTAGTTTGTTGATAATACTTGGATCAAATGGTTTACGTGTTTATTGGTCCGAGCCAATAGGGGAGATGTCATTATGTCTATTGTCACATTCATAAGAATTGCCTACCACGTTCACGTTACATAAGATTTTGGAACTCTTACTTTCGACTTTGAACACCCAAAAACTAGTAAATACCCTCGAAAGGGTTAATCTGTCAATATCATCTACATATGCCTCTGTGATACATGTGAGAATTCCTTACCACAGGATTTATGGACGTAGGGCCCTCCCGAAGAGCCAATAGGGGAGATAAGTCATTATGTCTATTGTGACCTTCATGAGAGTTGCCTACCACGTTCACGTTATACAAGATTTTGCAACTCTTACTTTCGACTTTGAACACCCACAAACTAGTACAATCGAAAGGGTTAATCGATCAATATCATCTACCTATGCCTCTGTGATACATGTGAGAATTGCCTACCACAGGATTTATGGACCTAGGACCCTCTTGAATAGCCAATAGGGAAGACGAGTCATTCACTTATGTCTACTGTGACACTCATGAGAATTGCCTACCACGTTCACGTTATACAAGATTTTGGAACTCTTACTTTCGACTTTGAACACCCAAAAACTAGTAAGTACCCTCGAAAGGGTTAATCTGTCAATATCATCTACATATGGCTCTGTGATACATGTGAGAATTCCTTACCACAGGATTTATGGACGTAGGGCCCTCCCGAAGAGCCAATAGGGGAGATAAGTCATTATGTCTATTGTGACCTTCATGAGAGTTGCCTACCACGTTCACGTTATACAAGATTTTGCAACTCTTACTTTCGACTTTGAACACCCACAAACTAGTACAATCGAAAGGGTTAATCGATCAATATCATCTACCTATGCCTCTGTGATACATGTGAGAATTGCCTACCACAGGATTTATGGACCTAGGACCCTCTTGAATAGCCAATAGGGAAGACGAGTCATTCACTTATGTCTACTGTGACACTCATGAGAGTTGCCTACCACGTTCACGTTATACAAGATTTTGGAACTCTTACTTTCGACTTTGAACACCCAAAAACTAGTACACTCAAAAGGGTTAATCGGTCAGTACCATTACCTATGCCTCTGTGATACATGTGAGAATTGCTTACCACAGGATTTATGGACCTAGAGCCCTCCCGAAGGGCCAATAGGGGAGATGTCATTATGTCTATTGTGACATTCATAAGAATTGCCTACCACGTTCACGTTACATAAGATTTTGGAACTCTTACTTTCGACTTTGAACACCCAAAAACTAGTAAGTACCCTCGAAAGGGTTAATCTGTCAATATCATCTACATATGCCTCTGTGATACATGTGAGAATTCCTTACCACAGGATTTATGGACCTAGGGCCCTCCCGAAGAGCCAATAGGGGAGATAAGTCGTTATGTCTATTGTGACCTTCATGAGAGTTGCCTACCATGTTCACGTTACACAAGATTTTGCAACTCTTACTTTCGACTTTGAACACCCACAAACTAGTACAATCGAAAGGGTTAATCGATCAATATCATCTACCTATGCCTCTGTGATACATGTGAGAATTGCCTACCACAGGATTTATGGACTTAGGACCCTCCTGAAGAGCCAATAGGGAAGACGAGTCATTCACTTATGTCTACTGTGACACTCATGAGAATTGCCTACCACGTTCACGTAACAGAAGATTTTGGTACTCTTACTTTCGACATCACCTAGGCAAATTCCGACAGCTTTCAAACACAACTATCCTGGTATAAGACGAGCAATACTGATCATCATTCACACTTTATCTTACTGCAGCTACATACCAGACTAGTATCCTGAACAATCGCTGGTGCAAGATGCAATACCCATCTAGCTGTTCCCACACATGAGTTTCGTCGATTCAAACTGCCTTGTTTTTCTTCACCCTTGGGGTCAAGATGCGGCCCGAAATTCTCAATTTGTTAAGCACGTATGGCGAGCGTACATTTTATTCAGTTTTATTACACACAAACTAAATTTATGCAGTTGTTCTTAAAACTCGCATTTATCTTTAATTTCCTTTGGTCTTGAAACTGTTTTCGTACCACGATGTAAGATTAAAATATGATAATTATGGTATTGCTACGTGATGGTTATTTAAATCTTAAGTTATAAATAAAATTATAGTCATTTCTGAAAGTGATTTACTTTGATGTGCAAAACTGAAGCTTGAGTACATTAAATATGTATTTGGTTAGCTCAAAATTCATGAAATTTACATTTCAGATATACCCACAACGACTGTTCAAGTTTGTAGGATTTTAAGATAACCTACTTTAGTTGTAGGTATTTAAAAGATTTTCATGACTTATTAGATTTACATCTTAATTACTTTTCGCTTATAAAACTTTGTATTTATGTAGGTTCTAATGGAGATAAGAATTTGTAATTTTATAGTGGACCAGAATGTAGATTTGTATAATAATATTATTTAGAATATAATATGAAAAAAATTTGAACTTCCTTTAAGTAACTTAAAAAATGCATGCAGTCAAATTAATCTATATATGAAAATAGTCGTAAACTAGTAAAGTAATATAAAATTAAATACAAAATTCGAGTATTTATTGATTAGAAAATATATTGCCAACAATTTCACAGAACAGCTATGTTTATGCAACCACGCGATTGAATTCCACAATAAATAGTTGCGATTAATTGAAACATAATATAATTTAAGCTATATCATATTGTATGTAATTATAATTAGGATTTATTATAATTTCCAATCAATATATTAATTCACTACAGTTTTCGGTATGCGGTCAAAAACCATACTGCTGCTAATAAACTCACATGCTGGAAACTGGAATTACGTATAAAACAACCTTAAGCTTTAGAGTGCTATATTTCACGCTTTATTTGGTTGTTCCTTTTTAATAATAAATCAAAATGGACCTGGAAGGTATGTACTTAGCAAAATCGTTATTTATATTAATGGTTTTTTTTTATCGATCATGGAGTACATTTTTGAACTTCTGCAAGGCTCTGATTATTTTATATATGTTTTTACCTCAATACTCTGCAGATTACTATATTACTTAATTTTTCTTATGCTGCTTCCGATTTTTGAAGAACACTGTTTTTATATTTCTACGTTCCTCTAATTATTCTCACTCTGTATATTGTAATGTTTTTGCATTTCTCGACTGTTAACTTTTATTGAAACACCTACAATGTAAGTGGTGTAGAGAGACCTAGAGGGTGGCTGTAACATAATTTCTTAGATAGTTTACCATAAATATAATTTATATAAACTATAATTCTGAAAAATTTGAAAGTTGATTTTGAGAAATGAAATATCCTCATTAGTTGCTCAACACAATGTTCCTAAATAGGGTATATAAATATTTACTTCATAACTTTGCAGACCTTGGTATAATTAGGTTATGTGGTGTTACGTAGTATGTTTTTAAGTATTTCCAGATTCGTAATCTATAACAAGTAGTTGGGCTTAATAAATAAAACTTGGCAGAGGTTAAAATATTTATTGATTTACGGCCAATACTGTAATTTTTTACACAGAGCATATATTATCAAAACAACTACGTAAGACAAAAATCTAGCTAAGTCAATATATTTCAGGAATATTCTAACTAACTACCACGCTTTCGTATCTATTCATGAGTTTATAATGAACCACAGTAAAAGGAAGCCGAATAAGCAATACAGTGCCGGATATAAATTACTATCGTCGCTACCCAGCAGGGGTTTTAAGCCTGTCTAATAGGGTACCTGAGCAATTTACTATCTCTTAGCAAGAACACTGCGCACTTTAATGTTTACATCAACCTCTGATCCTTTTACCGCATTATTGTACACATGATTAGATATTTACAATTTCTTACAGAGAGCATATGTTGTCAAAACAACTACGTAACACAAACATCTAGCTAAGTCAATATACTTCATGAATATTATAACCACCGCGCTTTCATATCTATTCATATATTTACAATGAAACAAAGTAATAAACCTGCAAGCACAAAATCATATGGGTTGAGGTTAAAGATTTTAAGGTATACACGAGAATGTGCAAACTGTTTCTGAATCATTTTACATGTTATAACTTCTTTACCAATAGTAGAGATATCTGAAAATTTCTAGTTGCGTTTCAAATGCGGCTATGGACGCTACAAAATAGAGCATGAAAATTTTGAACACTGTGTATACTGTCATATAACATTTGGTTTTAAACCTATAATTTTTTATTTGTTTTACAAACAGCCTGTATTAATTTTCACTGCTCCCGAAAACAAAACAAAAAGTATTCTAAATTACAGACTGAGAAGAAGAAGCGAAATTAAAGGTGTACTCTGTACAAGACTTAAGTAACGGGAGAGAGGCCCTAAATTCCAACAAAGCAAACACAACAAATATGTACTTTTGGACGACTTAGCATTTTCAAGATCAATGTTCCTAGATTTACAATCACCTACAAGCTAACCGCAAAAGTTTGTGTATGGCTTGGATCTTTCCCTCTCACTGGCCGATTGTTAATTGTAAGATTTTATTTTGTAACCTTTGCTTACCTTTACAAGTCAGGAGGCGCTACGATTCACATTGAGCATTCGAAGTAGGCTAAGCACTTTTCACCACATTGTAACTGCATTTGCTTCATATTTTATAATACAATTACAGAAAAAAAAAGTGTTTGCAAAGGAGCAGTCGTGACTCATGAAGTAGTAAAAACGAAACCTGCGTCAGAGATAAGTAATTTCTTTGTTCGTCTTATGTTTGTTCGAATTACGTACGTATTCTAATTCTAAAGTAGTAAACTAAAAAATGAAAATGATCGGTCTATTATTTTTAAAAATGTGAAATGTGTAAGTTAAGTGTAAGTATTATCATGTTCCAGAACCTTTGACATTTTCTGGAATATACAAACTGAAATGTTTTGAGTACAACTTTTCTATTTTGTTTATATAGAATAGAATATAAATGTTTGCTGGCTGATATGTAACATAATTGTAAACGCTAGTGTACGTACATGTTAAGATTTCTTAAATACAAACACACTTCTGCAATTCACAATTCTAAAGATGTTTTCCTTATTGAAATTGAATCAAATAGGAAAGAGAACACAGCCTTGTCGAACACTTCTCTTCATGAGAGGCTCTGTCGATTGTTCATCATGGACGCTATCCTTTGCTGACCGGTTCGTGTATTTACCGATTATTAGCCTCATATACTTATCACCCATGCCAATTTTCTTTAATGTTTTTATCAGCTTATTATGTTGTACTCGATAAACGCTTTTTGGTAGTCGATGAAACAGATACAGAAAGACTTCTTTACATCCCACCAGCTTTGGAAGAGGGTCTGCATAGAGAAAAATACTTTTCTTGTTCCCATTTCTGCTCGGAAACCAACTTGTTCTTCTCTAACTGTTTCTTCGCATCTGTTTTGTAATATATGTAATAGTATGTTAAAGATGTATTTCGTAAGACTGATTAATCTGCGTTCATTACATGATGTTTCGTAAGAAAGTGGGCTAAATGTAAATTTTAACTATTCTCTTGGGATATTACTGGTGTTGTAGATCTCGTTAATTATCTGAGTAAGGACTGAGATATTTTCATTTGTTAGGAGCTTAAGTCATTCAATTGCTATTTGATCTGGTCCTTGTGTTTTTCCATTTTTCACTATAATCAGCATCATCATCTCTCAGTCTGATTCGTCTACTGCTGGACATATGCGTCCCTTAAGTAACTCCATTCAGTTCGGTCCTGGGCCGTTCTTATCCAATGCTCCGCGATTTTTTTAGTATCATCGCTCCATCGTGTCGGTGGTTTTCCACTGCTTCTTTTATCTGTGCGGAGTTTCCAATGTATTATTTTTAATGTCCATATTTCGTCCTTTCCATTTTATACTAGGACCCACGTCTGCGAAGATATCTTCTGAGAGTTCGCCCCGGTTATTCTAAAATAATTCATTGATATATTTTTCCCATTCTTGTTTTAGTTCTTTGGCCTCCAGTACTGTTTTCCTTCCTTAGTTTTTTAAATTTGTACAAAAGTTTTCTACATTGTAAATTTGTAATTTCTCTAACCTCTTTGTGCAAATTATTTTCATTATATTTACATTGTAGCTGGAGCGAGTCCTAATCCCAGGGGTTGGATTTAGTCACCATATTAATGATTCGGTTAATTTGTTGACATATTAAGCTTAAATTATATCTTGCCTTTCGTCATAATGTATTAACGACTGTGTTATTACGTTGATATACGGCGTACGTGCGTGCACATGTTCGTACTAGGTATCCCAACAATCTATTTTCCTTTGATAGCAGCTCTAATATAAAAATAGCGTTGTGAAAAATTTGTTTTGTTTAGTTTGAAATTATTTGTATGTTTACAGAGTACTTGACCTAATAGGAGAAAAACTGTCTAACGCCTTTTTAATAAAATCCTCTCATCAAGACAATTTAAAGGTTACAGCAATCGAAATCCTGTTGTTCCTGCGTTATTTAAATACAGGTTTGTACAGGGTTTTCAAATTGCGATAGTATGTTGTATGCGGTTGTTAAGTGAATAATAAGAGAAAAATTCCCATTATCCTAATTAAAAAAATATACACTTTACTATAGGTAGAGGTTGCAGTTACTGTTTAAACGCGTTTGGTGGTAAGGAAATAGTTGCATTGCGTAAGACCTAATTGCCATATTTAGATTTTGACCAATTTATAGGAAATTAATTTTATGTTCATTTTAAGAGACTCCAAAATAGTTAAGAAAAATGTTAAGGATTTGTTGTGCCAGTTCAAATTGCTGATGTATTAAAGTAAAATCGAAAATATAACAAAAGTACATCTAGCTGAAATGGAAAAAGGAAAATTAATTAAATTACGTACAAAATAATGTATATGAACACATTGTGCTAAAAATAGTTCTGAAAGTTTAGACCTATAAAATTTTAGTTGCTCATTCTAAATAGTTTAAAATGTTTTGGAGCTCGAGAAATGTTCTATAGGCTGTGGATAGCAATATTTAGTAACAAACTTATATTTATCAGTAGGTACCTGATTCTACTGGTCTGAGAGTGGTAGAATTTCTATTTAGAAAAGTAATTTAAAAAAGAATATCCTTTTGTTTTATTCAAAGTAATACTGATATAATCTATCTCTTTCTCTCTATCTAGCTTCAAGTATTCCAGTATTGGACGTAAGCCTCCTCCATTTCTCCCCACTGATTTCTATTTCTTGCTATTCGCATCCATTCTAGACCTACTACTTTCTTAATATCGTCCGTCCACTTATCGTTTTTGGGGTCTTCCTCTTCCTCTTTTCCCATCCCATGGTCTCCATTTATTAATCATTTGATTCCATCTGTTATCTGATAATCTCTCATTATGTCCGGGCCATTTCCATATTCGTCCTACAAAGTCTTTGTTTTCGATCTGATGTATTGGTTCCTCTTTCGATCTTTAAGAGCTATCCCAAGCATTCCTTGTTCCATTGAATGTTGTTATCGTCTCTACATTATTTTTTGTGAAAGTCCATCTATGAACACTGTATGTTAGAACCGGCAATACCCACATGTCAAATACTTTGGTATTCAAATATTGAGGTATTATCTGTTTTTCAATGTAACTTAAACGTCCATGTCATTCTTACTCTTCTGCTTACTTCCACAGTCGGGTTTTCTTTGGTTACTCTTATTTATTGTCCTAGGCATATGTAGCTTTATACCTGCTCTACTACATTTTTTCCTAAAATTATTTCCGTTTTCTTCTGTATTGGTCATAACTTTCGTTTTCTTCTTATTAATTTGTGCTCCTATTTCTTCTGACTTTTTATCGAGGTCTTGTATCAGTCTTCGGAGGTCTTCAAAATTGTCTGTTATTAATATTATATCATCCGCTTATCTGAGATTATTTAGTTGTAATCCATTTATGTTCATTCCGTTTTGTGCCCAGTTTAATTTCATGAAAACATCTTCCAGTACTAACGTGAAAATGTTTGGTGATATAACGGTCCTTTGTCTCACTCTCCTTCTTATTGCTATTGAGTTTGTGTCTTGATGCATTCTGATAGCCATCTTTTATAGATGTTGTGTAGTAACTGACTATATCTATAATCAATTCTGCAGTTTTGTACTGATTTTTCTACTGCCCATATTTATTAGCTAATAGTGTGAGATACAATGGAAGGTTCTACTCGGTGGCTTTTCCTATTAATATTTTTATTGTATGCAGATGGTCGCAGGTGCCGAATTTGGATTAGAATCCCGTCTTTTCCTTTGGTTGATAGCCGTCTAGCTTGTTAGTTAATCGCTTTGTTATGATCATAGTGAGTAGTTTGTATAACTGTGAGAGTAGCGTTATTGGTCAGTAGTTCTCGAATCTTGTACTGTCTCCTTTTTTAAACAGTAGTACTGTTGTCGCGTCCTCCTATTCTTTTGGGAATTATTTCCTCCTGTTAACATTTATTCATACGGATTTTTAGTATTTGTATTATTTCATCTCCTCATTGTTTTAGCATTCCTGATATTATATTATCTTTCCCCGGAGCTTTGTTATTTTTAAAATGTTTTAGTGCACTTGTTATTTTGTTTTCATCTATTTCGGGCATGTCTTCAGAATTAACGTTTACGATTTTGTGTTTTTAGTTCATTTTTAATCTCATGTGTGGGAAATGATGTTGTACTGTATATATTTTTGTAAAATTCTTCACTAGTTTTTATAATTTCATATCTATCTTTAACTTCTTGATTTTCTGCATTCTTTAAAGCAATGTGTGTGTTGTTTGCCGTAAATTTCATGTCTTTGTTTACTTCTATCACTTTCATCACCATTTTTTTCCTTATTTCTTCTTATATCTTCGTTAACCATCCTTCTGATTGGTTTGTTTAACTCTGAATATTCTATGCTGTTTCTTTTTCTTGACTGCAGCAATTGTCTTCTTTTATACATCATTTTCTTTGTTTTCTCGCTGATTCTACTTTCTTTATTTTTTATTTCTTTGCTATTTCAGTGCTTGCTTCTTTGATTATTTTTGTTAGTATTGAGTTTATCTCATTTATTCCTTTATCTGGTGTATTGGGATATTGCTCTACTCTTGTGTATATTTCTTGTTGGTATTCGTTACTTCGATGTGTTAATTTTTCGTTATCTATTAATACCTAAGTATTCTTGAATGTTTCTGCCCCTTTGATTTTCTTGTTTCTAGATAGTTGTGCTCTAATTAGTCTGTGGTTGCTATCGGTATTAAATTGGTTTAGTACAGTTACGTTTGTGATTATTACTTTGTTAGGGGAGAGAGTATGTAATCTAATTTTTTTTTGTTTCGCCATTAGGGCATATCCATGTCCACCTTCTTTGAGGTCTCTTTTCAAGATGTTCATTGCGTATAGCTCTTTTTTTAAAAATTCCATTTATCTCTGCTCCCTTTCATTTCTTTGCCCGTATCCTAAATTGTCGATTTGATCCTCTTGATTTTCTTGTTTAATTTCCAATTTAATATTAAATTTTCCCATGATGATAGTAACTTTTGTTTCTTCTAGAGCTTGTGTAATCTCTTCGTAAAAATGTTCCACATCCTCCTCCACATCTTCATATGCTGTTGTTGGGGCATGGACTTGTATTATTTTTATTGTGTAGTTTTTTGATACCTCTAGTATAATATAAGCAACTCGACTTGATATAGCTTCATAGATTTTCACTTGAGGTGAAACCTTTACTAACCTATACAATTGAACCGAATTACAGAAGTATTATATCGTAGCACTTTAAGGAAGTTACTTGATTTTTCCAAGAAAACTAAGTTACTTTTTGTCATTTTTAACACAAAATTATAAATTATTTATATAATGGTCTTGGCGTTTTTACAAGAACACGAAGATTATCTATCGTGTCTCTAAAAATACTAGCTTTCGTGATAATGTAATATTACAGAGCTTCAGTTTCGTAGCAAGATTGTTAATAAAGTGTTTTTCGATTTTAAAATCAAGAATTTGCAATCTTTGTGGGACATTGCAGAAGTGTTTGCATATACCTGGGAATATCGAATCCTTCATGGCAGATAATCTAACTGTTACTCTAAGCCTTACCCTAAAAAAAATCATTTTCGTCAAGTTTGGCCAGGTGTCCAATCGACGCGATCTGCGCGACCTGTACACTTGTTCCCGAATTTTACAATTAGGAGCTTACTAGTGCGAAATGTGCTGTAGCACCGTCGTGCTGGAACTACATTTTCATTAGATTTGGAGGGACATGTTGCACGAGTTTATTCATCGAAGAAATGCTAATTATTTTGCAAGAAATACAAATATTGTGCGCCATTCAGATGTCACAAAATCGACCACAATACCTTCCCAAACATTTACAGTCCACAGTCGTTGTTCATCAACTTACAATTCTTGGGTATTGTACAACGATGAGTATTATGTCGGTTTGGGCTACCACTTTGGGTAAAGGTAGATTTGTCAGGGAACAATAGTTTTGGAAAAGTTAGGAGCTCTTTCCATTTCCAATTCCCACTCGCCTTAGATTAGATGGAAATGGAAAAAAGTTAAATAATTCAACAGTTTGTAATGAAAAAAACAAAATATCTCTTATAATATCAATTTGTAGCATATGATATTATTAATAAAAGTTATGGAGAATTAATGTGCGAATTAAAAATATAATAGTATATAGAGGGTTGCATTTAAAAAATTGAGAAAATGCTTCTTGAAATATGTTAAATTTGCGCTGATGTAGAAAAGACCATATATAATAAAATTAATATTTGGTGGTTGTGTCGTTTTAGTACATAACTTGGTTATACAACTGCGAAATATGTATGCATCGAATTAATGTATTAAAGCTTGTGCCGAACAAAATTTTCACATATTTTAGATAAACTCGGCAACGCCTAATCCAAAAGAAAAAAAAACAGGAAATCACTAGAAAGCTAATTTTACGCTGAATTCAAAAATGTAAAAATATACAGGGTGTTTTGTTTAAAAATCGTACCTTGAAGATGTCCCGCTGTAGCGAGGATGTAAGAGATGATAGAACAAACTAATTGGAAACATCGTCTTGAGGAATCTATAAAATAAGCTATCCCGCAATAATAGTATACACAATATTGCATTAATGTTTTCTTTTCTGTAATAAAACGGGTGAAATTTAAATATCCTTTGTAAGTTATCCAATAAGCCATTATCTGTATTTTCCAAGGGGTTATTTTGCAGCATTGTACGGTAAACTTTGATTTTGCAACGGTTTATCTTTTTTTGCTTCCAACACAAAATTCCAGGCGCATATTTCGTTTAATGCACGACCTATTTTATTAACGAGATGTTCTTGTTAATTAAGTGTGTGATTTAACGATTCTTTCATTTTTTTTTTATCGTTTTATCTTAGCTGCAGTATTACCAAGGCTAATTAATTATTAGATTAAAAATACTAGTTTTAGTCTCCACAATCAAACAGAAAAGAAGTATTTTTATAATAAGCTTCGTCAAATCACAAGGCGATATTCTAAATGCTGTTTTAAGAAATTATTTGTGCGCAGGATTTCAAGAAATATACAACTTCGAAAATATCCTCAAATATAATTTTCTAGTTGTATTTAAAAAGGAAATTGCAGAGGCGGAAAAATGTAAGGGGCACAAGATTGGATTCGTAATGTAGTGACAGAAAACGGTGGAATAATTATACATACATTTGTTAATAATTTTTACCTAACATGATATAATAGAAACTTATATACAGGGTTTTCATTTGAAAACTTCCCACCTTGAATAACTCTTTAATTAGTAAACTTATCACAAATCGCTGAAACACGTCGATTTTAGTTTGGAGGGGGACATTTAATGTCATATTCTAATCATTTGGAAAACTTTCACCCCCACCCCCAACCACCCACACTCCAAAATTTTAAATGGCACTACCCCATGTGTGATATATCATTTTAAAGGGTATTAAATTCTCAATCTCTTACATCAAAGAAAATTAAAATCGGCCGATCCGTTCGCGAATTAGAGACAAAAATGTATTAAACCAGACGGTCAACTGCAAAACGTTCATAGCACTATCGATACTGTAAAAATCTCCATTTTATGAACACGATAGTTGCAAATAATTAACTACAACAGTGTCAAATACAAAATAAACTTTTACTGCTTATAAATTAACAAGAGTTTACAAAATAAATGTACTATACTAAGTAATTCAATTTATCAAATATTCAAATTGTGCGCCATTATTATTTAAGCAATAATATAATCTATTTTCAAATTCTTCTCTCACACGTTGAAATGTTTCATGGGTAATCCGTCTGCATTCTTCGTTAATTCTATTTCTTAACTCATAAATATTTTCCGGCGGAGTTTTGTAGACTTGCGTTTTTAAATGACCCCACAGAAAAAAATCAAGTGATGAGAGATCCGGAGATCGTGCCGGCCATTCCAGAGCACCTCTTCTACCAATCCATTTTCCCGGAAATCGATAATCCAAGAATTCCCTCGCCGATAAAACGTAATGAGGAGGTGCTCCATCATGCTGAAAATACAGATTCTGCTCGTCAAGAATCATGTTCTCTTCTGCGTCAACTTGATTTTCCAATGATTGTGTAATAAGCGGATCAATAGTATTTTCTAAAAGATGAACGTATTTTGGTCCAGTTAAGTTACCTTCAATAAAAATCGGTCCAATGATGTCATTTCCTAGAATACCAGCCCAAGCATTAACTTTTTGAGGAAACTGCGTATGGCCCTCACGAAACACATGCGGATTTTGATTGTCCCAGTATCTGCAGTTATGTTTATTAACTGATCCATTCAAAAAAAATGTGGATTCATCGCTGAAGCAAATATTTCTTAACAGAGATGGGTCATTTTGAATTTTTCGAGTCATTTCCTCACAAAATTCGATCCTTCTGTCGTTATCGTCTTCGCTCAATTGGTGATAATTTTGAATTTTGTAAGGAAAGAATTTGTTCGATTTCAGTACTTTGTGCACGGACCCAATGGAAATATTAGTTTGCTTGGAAACTGTAGGAATCGAGGTTCTTGGATTTATCGCAAAATGACCCAGAACGTTAATGTGTGCGGCTTCATTTAAAACTCTTGGTTCATTTCTTTTCTTATTATTTACCGAACCAGTTTCTACAAATTTCTGCACCAAGTCGATAACGTATCGATGAGAAATATTTTTGTCACGATGTCTCTCATTAAAAATAACCGCAGTTCTACGAGCGCATTGATCTTCATCGCCATAAGTCAAAATTATTTCTGTCCTTTCAGCTAAAGTGTAAACCATTTTTAAAAGTACACCTTCTCGACTTAAGTTGGAAACAACTAATGTCATATTAAAATACTACGGCATAAAACAAATTTATAAATTAAATAGCTCTGCTAACTTGATATTAATGCGTTTGTTTCAATTTGAAATTGGTTTGACATAATCTGAAATTTTGAATGGTCAGACAGATGAGGATAGACAAGAAAACAGATAAACACAATGATAAAGAAATTATATTGCCTTATCGTTAAATAACAATAATAATAAGTAAAATAACAATGGAATACAGTTTGAGAATTTGATAAGTTGAATTACTTAATAAAGAAATTAAATGTTTAAATTAAATACATTTTTGTCTCTAATTCGCGAACGGATCGGCCGATTTTAATTTTCTTTGATGTAAAAGATTGAGAATTTAATACCCTTTAAATGATATATCACACATGGGGTAGTGCCATTTAAAATTTTGGAGTGTGGGTGGTTGGGGGTGGGGGTGAAAGTTTTCCAACTGATTAGAATATGTCATTAAATGTCCCCCTCCAAACTAAAATCGACGTGTTTTAGCGATTTGTGATAAGTTTACTAATTAAAGAGTTATTCAAGGTGGGAAGTTTTCAAATGAAAACCCTGTATAGCCTTTACAGATATAAGAAAGGCTTTCGATAGTGTCCAGTGGTCGAAAATGTTAAATTACATACAAAGATAGAAGAGTAATTCATAACACATATAAAAATCAAATAGCGGCAATACAAATGATTTGAGTTGCAGTTTGGTTTTGAAAACAATTGAAGATAATATGTGTATTTCGACAAAATAATTTTTAGATTGATTAAAGCTGTGTGTACCTGTTGTAACATTGGTGATGCAGTTCGGTATTCCTCATAATAGAATACATTTTAAAGTATCAATTTTATTAAATTTGAAGTCAATTCTGACCAACAACATATTATAATACAAATCTAATACTTTTATTGATATCACCGATATTCAAAATACGGCAGACGAGCCCATTCCAATGAAATAACTTATCGATTTATAAATACTATTAGCAACAAGAAATTCAACTTTTAGTCGGAACTCTGAACTCTTTTATTCTGGGGTGTTCGGCCTAAGACTTTTGTTCTCGGTTCTGTTTCCGGGAGCTTTAGACTAGTTTTCTTATTATCGACAGCGTGTTAATGCTACTAAATCGGCCCTTTAACCTCCGATAAATATAGGGTTGTTTAACAGTGCGAGAGCTTTGGATTGTGCGTTAATAGTCGTGATATATACATATGTATGTATATTATTAGGTTATATTACTTCTGCAGAAGCATACGTTACAAATTGAATAATATTATTTATTACATTAAATTTTGCTATTTATTATATTAAACTTTGGTATTTATTTTTTGTTGTTGTTACATGGTTAGTTTTTACTACAACACGGTTGCACCAATGAGAGGTCTTCTTATTAAACGCTAATACCGTGAGTTCAAAAAGTAATTACATAACGGTTGGCCATGGAATAATTAATGTCTAATGTAAGCTTTATAAACCAACTGACGTTTAGGCACACCCTTTCTAGCGCCAGTACTTAACCGGTAGTGTTATGTTAGGTTAAGTTGCATGGTAAATGTAAATAAATCAATTTTTAAAGAAATGAGTTGTATTATTTCAATTTAGACGATAACAGTAACAACTAAATTACTACACTATTAAACATATCATAACAGGTAGGTAATCATTAAAATTGGAAATTATAATTTTTTTATTTCACAGGTACAGAAAAATAAACATAAAAAGCTAAAGAAGCTGTTCAAAATGACCACCGTTTTCCTGCAGACACAAATTTACACGTCTTTTCATACTATTAAAAGCTTTTATAAGAATTTGAGGAGTTATATTGGCACACTGTTCCCTAATTCTCTTTTGCAGTTCCTCGATATTGTTAATAGGGTTCTTGTATACATTAATTTTCAGATAAAGGAATATAAAGTAATCTAAAATAGTCAAGCCTGGTGATCTAGGTGCACATTTGAACGTAAACTGATTATTCGATCGTCAAAAAATTCACGAAGGTAATTGAGGGTCTCTTGAGCGGTGAGGGCCGTCGCGCCTTGCTGGAGCTCATCCTCACGAAGCTGATTAATAGATTCACAAACAATATTTCGGTATCTCTGAGCAGTAACAGTTTCGTGGAAAAATATGGGTCCGATAATACGTCTTCGAGACACAGCAATCCGAAAACCAACTTGTAACGGGTGAAGGAGAGATTCGCGAAAAGTATACGGATTTGCAGCACTCCAGAACTTCATATTTCCTCGTCAGAAAAAAACGTTAAATTTAGCAATTCGTCCTTGTTCATTAAATTTTGTTGGAACCACTGACAAAATTCTCCTATTATGATCTGCTGGCAGCAACTCGTGTAAAGCAAGAATTTTGTACGGGAACAGCATTAGATCTTTTTCGACAATAGTATGGCAAGTTTCTAGTGATAAACCAGCCTCTTGCGAAAGTGTACGTAGCGATGTAGTGGGTTGCTCTTGCAAACGTTGACGAACATCATCAACTGTATTTTGAGTACGAACTCTTGGCCTTCCAGCTCTTCATGTATCTCGGAATATATCAACACATCTTCTAAGTGCGCTGTAAAAATCTCCTTCAAGGACAGAAATATCTGGAAATTGTTGCCGAAATTCCTTTAAACATGGCACCGCACTATAAATCCATTCGCCGTTCTCTCGAACACCATTTCGAAAATATGATTCAATTATAAATGTTTTGTGTTCTATTGTAAAAACCATTATAATTGTAACTTAATTGAATTTTCAATATAAACTTATGACAACAACAACAGTGATGACAGTTAATGATTTTTTAAGTTTGCTGTTGACATTACTTTTATTTTCCATGGCCAACCCTTATGTAATTTTTTTTGAACTCACGGTATAAGCACTATTAAACTGTTAATCACTGCAGTAATAGATCAACTTGACATAAAGTAACTATAATCCATTTCTGTACTATAAAAAATTAAATGACCTCAGTTGCTGCGGTGCAAGTAAGTTGAGTTGCGTAAAGCAATTTTACGGGGGGGGGGGACAACTTAGCTGCCTGCCTTGTATATTTGGATATTATTACCCTTAAGGTGCAATTGCTCAATCTCACCTTATTAGGTCATTCTGTATATTAACTTAAATTAAAAAAAATTATGTGGTTTCTTATAACTTTTAGGAAACCCGTACATTTCCATAGATTCACCATATTTTTCTGAAAGTGTTTGGGGATTTGTCAAACCTTAATGTATATCGTACTTCCGTCATGCTAAAAATGGAACAATTCTCTTGTAAGGCAGGTAAAAGCGTTCCAACTATCGATTAGAAAAGTATATTCAAAGTAGCTCTTTCACCTTTATTGCGGAAACCCTTAGACCAGAGGTCTTTGACACTGTAACCTAGTGCTCCCTACACAGTCACGGTTACCTAATAAACCCTAGTCTCGTGCTTCGTGCTTGCGTGTTCGGTCTCGCAAACGCACGTGATGCATTGCATAGTCTACTACAAATCATAATCTGCAAGTAATCAGCAATCATATTGATCGCATCGAACGCGTGACCGGGTCTTTGCCCTCGGGAATTCTTTTTATAGCACCTTTATGTTTCTGTTTCTGTTTCGTAAACTTTATTATTAGGAAACTCCTCGCCTCTACTACAATTACATTTTGCTATGATAGATTTTAAGTATAGTGATTCTTGTTGTTATCCAGGATTGGATTTCCCCTTAAAAACGACTGCTCATCCACACATATGATAAACTATTAGTATTCTGCCCATCCCCATTGCATAATTTGAATAGATAAATTTAACAAAAAAAGGTAGATATGTGGATTTCACCAGGTAATTTTTGATTACTTGCCAAAATAATAATATACTCACAATATGTTATTATAATAAAAGTAACGGTTGTATCACAAAGATGTAAAGGCAAATAGAATAAGTCCATAATTTAATATCAGTTGTTGGATAAATGACGACCGAAATGGAAATAGAAAAGAGATATAGATAACCTGAAACGGATTTTTAAGAATGAAGAACATGCTCTTCCACAAAAAGTTAGAGTACAATCTTGAAAACTGCAACAGTCTACGATAAAAAAAATTGAGTCTTTCAAGATATGGATGCAAAGAACAAATTTGACAATCTCTTGGTTGATGCATAGGAGCAATATAGAAGTACTGAGAAGAGTAGGAAAAAGGAGATATTCTTACAGTCAACACAAGAAGGAAAACAGCATATCTGGGTGATGTCTTGAGAAATGAGACACATAGTTTGGTACAACTAATAATGGAAGGAAAGATTGAGAGAAAACGTGGAAGAAGAACGAAAACGGCATGGCTGAGAAACATAAGACTTGGACAGGCATGGATGTAAAAACCATTTTTAGAGTCTGAAAAATTAAGAGATGTATGCCAACGTGATCGTCAACCTTTTATAATAAGGGAACGCATTAGAAGAAGAAGAAAAATAATATATTTTGTTACGGACCGATCATTTCGTCACTCCGCAATGAAACGATAAAAGGGGCCTTTCGGTAAGCACAGGTGGATAAGGCTCGTGGAGCACAATTGCTGGAAGGAAGTTGTGATTCTTACAATGTGCAGATCCTCGTGAAAAGGCCAAGGACAGACAATAGAACAATAACAAATAAATAATGGTTAAACACCGAATATATCTTATATTAAACAAAAGGTGTATATAATTACACATCAAAATGTTCAAACGAGTATCAGAGTCCGTCTAGCTACAAATAATATATAAAATAAGCTTCGAGAGGTCCAAACCTGTTGTTCGAGTCGTCGCTAACTACGAAATTTATTGTATCTTTAAAAAAGAACTGCGTATTGGCTACTCAGCGGAGTTTACAATACAAGAACAATTACTTATTAAATTACAATTATTGCCTAAAAATACGGCTACTTCTATTTTCTAGATATCGAAGCACTTTGTAAACAAATAATCATGCTGACAATCTCCACTAATAACTATATATATTGCCATGTATTTTAATTATGAATTCTAAATATTAATAATGTAATCGCCCCACGTTGGCAGCGACCATAAAGATGCCATGTATTTTGTTTTAATAATAATTATTAATAATATAACTTTTAGTTGGGCGCCAAATTTGAGTTTTTACTCAAATTAATTAACATAAATTCTATAGATTATTAGTTATAGCATCTATATAGACTCTTGTAATCTCAAGGATAATTGTTTCGTGGCTTCACTAGTTAGATAGTTAATTATGAAGTAATTATAATACATAATCATATAAATACAGAATTAAATTTTGACTTATCTTGAATTTCAAGTCCCTTTGACTGTAATGTAGACACCATTTCTTGCGAATACTGCAACATCTGCATTATAGTGCTTGACGGTCTCGTTGTCTAGATAAGATCCATTTGAATTTAACTATGACAGCAATAAGATCGCAAATTCGACAGTTTGCGAAACAAAAACCACTGAATTACTATAATTGTTCAGTTAAATGTTCGAATTTGTTAAGGTAAGTTCTTTAATTCTTTTTAATACCACAGGATTATTATTTTTAATAAGTGAATAAAAGATTTTAATT
>JABXWE010003674.1:0-11797 GCA_014611495.1 Limonius californicus
ATGTACATTATCAATGGTTAATTTGACGAGCTCGTCACAACGACAAGCTCCAGAAATTCCAATAATTAATGCCACCTGCAAACAATAATAAAAATTAGTTATACTGATATTAAACCATGAAACATTATACCTTCGCCAGCAAATATTCCTCGATAGGTGCGTTTTTCAAAAAAATTTCTATGTGCTCCCTCTCCAAAATTTTAGATTTCTTGGGTTTATAACCTTTTGATACACTTTTCAAGAATGCAGTAAGTTGGGTATACTTTGATATATCGATCCTTTTATATTGTTTTAGTGTAGATTTAAGCATCGAATACTTGGTCCATATTGAAGAAGGAGCGACTCTTTGGGAAACATTAAGGAAGTACGCTAGAAAAACGTCTTCTTCCAACACATTGTCGACTTTTTTCTCACTACACCAGGCACTGAATTCATTAAATTCTTTGTCGTACGGATTTCTGAGGAACAATCTTCGAAGACGCTTTAGCAGCTTCTTCCCGAATTTTCTCCATTACAAATCGGAAAGCACAGACTGTTTAATTCGTGACTTCAAAAAATTGTAAAAAAAGTAAATAAATTTACATTAGCAACAAACAAAAAAGCTTAGCAACCATTGCCTTCTCATAGGATTCCATTTCCAGCTTTAGCAGAAAATGTCAAAATAATTTAATTAAACTGTCAAATTTTCAAATCCTTATTTTGCGAATAGAATTTGTGTGTTGGATAAAATACTATATTACACACGTGTCTTACTTGCATATAAGTCACTCAAGAAATTATTCCACTCGGCTATCGCCTCGTGGCCTAATATTTTCTTGCGTGACTTATATGCCAAGTAAGACACTTGTATAATAAATAACTATTTTTTTTATTATATTTCTTACTGTTTGCTTAAAAGTTTCTGCAATGAAATATTTTGTTTTTGTACAAATATGTATGTTTTTATTTATTATGATGTTACATTACCTACAACTAGCCTGACAGACTAACCAGCAATTTTTATCTAACTTAAATTAACAAAATGGTTTTGTTAAGAATTTACTCACCGGTGTCATCTCGCTTCTATTTTGCAACACGTTCTTCGTGTGTTACCACTTCACTTTTGCTCTGCTTTTTTCACTGACACTTTCACGTGCCACTAGCTCAAATGGTTTGGTCCTATGATACTGGTAACTTCCGGGCAAGCTCATAGCCCAGGGTCCGCTGGATATAAAGTTTGTTAAAATTTATAATGTTTATTCCTATTGCTTGTACAAATCTAACTTAATTAAATATTTGATTATTGATAATATTTGATTATTCTAAACACGATTAAATTCGGCCTTAGTCCGGTCCCGGACGGTCTGTAGTTCAGGTTTTGGCCGCGAATGGCGTGCCTTCTTCTGCGTACAAGCGGGAGCGTCGTGGAAGACTCGATGCCATGCGGTCTCGGAATATTAGGTTAGTGTTGGTTGCTAATTAGGAATCAAAATAGGCTATTAATACACAGGTTATCAAGCTGAAATTTTCGGTGTCGTTAATAAAAGTTAGTTCGGGTGTGGTGAACCCAATTTGTGAATTATAAGCGGTCGTAGCTCGGTGTTTTATCGGTGAATTTAAGTTCGGTGGAATTAGAACGTTTACAATCCAAACGTAGGTTGCCTCGGCCGGCAAAAGTATATTACTTGATTCGTAGTAAATTCGCTCGCTGGGGTTTCGCTAGTTACAGTGAAATACGTGAATTTGCTTTAATTATTCTGGCCTATTTATGGGACAGGAAAACGCTGGAAGAATGCGGTTTACCCAGATTAATCCAGTGTATGAATTTATTTGAACGGGGATTGTGTTTAGCAAAACTCGGGATTTATATACAGGAGGTGACACCAGAAGAATGCGGCTCGCGCCAGATTAATCTAGTGTACGGATTGGTTTACGGGAATACACGTCTAGAATGCGGTTTACCCAGATTAATTCAGTGTAAGGGATTTATTTAAACTGGACTTACTTTTACAAAACTCGGGATTACAATCCCAGGCTAGGCAAAAGTATAGGGAAACGTAATTGCTGTAAGAATGTGGTTCGCGCCAGATTAATACAGAATTTCTCAGGATTTTAGACAGGGTTCTCAGGTTTACGGTAAATTATTTGACAAGTTCAGGTCAGGACAGGTTTTCTAAGCTCGACTACTCTCTTCTGATCTGGACTCAAAAGTTAATGATTTTTCCTCGGGGAGCTCCTTTTGTACCCGGTTTTCCATCTGATCTGGTTCGGGCTCTTCGCTCCTCGTGTCGCGTGTAGTGGGGGACCGCCTCGCTAAACTCCACTCGCAGCGCCACCCGCGCTCTATCGGGAAACCAACAACGCGAAAATTTCCTATATAAATTTAAAAATGCGTTGTTCCCAAGAACTTCGTTACAGTCCTCTTGAGCCTTCTCACTAGATCTGTACCTGGTCGTGAAGCCTGATCACGTGCTTCTAGGCAAGGGTTTTTATTTCTCCTGTCACGGCTCTTATCTCTAGAACCCCGTGCATATCACTGTTTCTACGTACTACGGCGCATCTACAATACTCTTCAGTACTTTGTTTTGGAAATTTTCATTTTGGTTGATGTTAGTTTCGCTGGCATAGCCCCAAAGTCCATTATTGTTTCTTTGATGCAGTAGCTTTATTACTGTCAATATTACAATTTACTTTCGGCTTAGACCGCGTCGTCATTTCGGAACTACCCCAGCATTATCAGGTAAGGACCGACCTGTAGCTTGTCTGCCTTTACAAGCATTTGCTCTAGAAGTTTGAACCATATTTGTTCGTAGGCCCTGCCTGCCTAAACAGGGCCGTGTGCTTATATTGATCAAACCTTGGGGCGGACAAGGATTTGATCTTGATGTATTTTGTTTGACAGGACAATAATACTTAATCGGCTTATGCCTGTTAGCTATTTATGAACCCATACAAACTAACGTTTCGCAAGACATTGCAGCTTGCATCTTCAGAGTGAATAAAACACTGAACTCAAATCCGGGAAGCGGAGGTATTTAAACCTATTTGAGCCAGTCGGGCAGAACGACGGAGTTCTGGTTGGCGGTCACCGTTGGGCAAAGACGGATCCCGTGGAGCGTGATCGTGTAATCGATGATGCGTAGGAGTCCTTAGAGGATAAACTGGAGTCCAAGCTTTACTGAGTCTAAAACCACCCTCCCTGTTTATGTTGTTAGGTTGTTTTTCAATTCAATCAATTGCTTTACGTATGATACGAGGGAAGTAATGAGGCACTCTGGCGAGTACCCGAGCATTGTCAAAGTCCATCTTATGTTCAGTTAAAACAGTATGTTAGCCACCGCAGATTTTGTGATGCTGTCGAGAGCACAAAGGTGAGTGGAAACATAAACGCATCACAAAATCTGCGGTGGCTGAACATACTGGTTTAACTGGACGTAAGATGGACTTTGACAATGTTCGGGTACTCGCCAGAGTGCCTCATTGCAATTGAATACGCGAAAATCGAAAATATAAACTTTCAACAAAGGGTGATGTGCTAAACGTCAGTGCGTCGCGTCGTTCAGAAGTTTAGCATGGGGTAAAGTGACGCGTCTTTGTCTTAAGTACAAATCGGCGGGAAAATATTTTTATTACCTTTCGTATTTTGTGAATTGTGTACGAATATGGCAGACGAAAATCAATGAGCAATAAATGAGGAGACTATCGATCAAACACACCAAGATGATGAATTTAGAGGGTTTGAATCAGAAAACGGCACCATTTATCTACGACCTGGAGCGGATAAAGTGCTTGATGTGATGATAGCAGAGATTCGCATGAGAGATGATATGCTATATGATCTCATGAAGCGCTTAACGACAATCAACAGCAACACAGCGGGCAATGCGTCGCAAGAAGGGTTACACGTTATGCCAGATCTTTCGAAAACTATCGGAGATTTTGATGGGGATAAATGTGTGAGTACGGCGAAAGAATGGTTGATAAATGTGGAGACCAGCGCCAATTTAAATCGATGGCAAGATTCTTATACACTGGAAACAGCGCGAGCGCATCTAATTGGACCAGCGAAATTCTGGTACGCCTCCAAGCGAGATCTCATTACGTCTTGGAGTAGTTTCAAACGAGAATTTAATAGTACATACAGTAGAACGGAGAAACTAGCAGATAAGTAGGAGCGAAAAAAGCATCCGGAGTTCGATCTGAGAACGGAGGTGTAACAAGGCGGGAAGCAATAAACGCGAATTGGAGGGACAGACTAAACGTTTGGAAATGGAAGACTTCTGGTGATGTGACACGGAGATCTAACGGCGCACGAAGACGCGAAAACGAGGGTTTTAGTAGTTCGCATGCGGGTCGCAACGAGAATATGAGTGCTGCGCGAAAGGACATGTACTGTTATAATTGTGGTGTCGGAGGCCATATATCACGTGATTGTTCACAGGCTCGCCAACCCTTAATTTGCTACAATTGCAAGCAAAACGGTCACGTTGTGAAGAACTGTCCGCAGTCAAAAAGGAAAGTTATAACGACGTGTTCCAAAGGTGCAAGGACACCGTCCATGTACCTTAAGAACGCGGTAATAAACGGTAAAATCGAATAACTGTTTTGCAAACACTCATATTCATTTTTATTTCAAAATCTTATATATGTTCATCTTCGCCTTCATAATCAAACTGTTTCTTTTTCTTACGTCTTCTCCGTTCGGCGGATCCGGGTTCGTCGGATTGCTTTTTGCGAAGATCAGTGGCCGAACAAGAAGGGTTGACGTTTGAACCGGATACGACGGACATTTACGCTCTCGAAACATCCATCCGTCTGTGAAAACTTTGGGAATTTTAAACTGTAGCCTAAAATTAGACGGCGTGTTCGCAGGAAATGTGCGTGTGTTTGTAGTACCGGATGGAGCCCAACCAGTGCCCATCTTAATTGGCAGATCATTTGTTCACTTACCACATTTGGCATATACGCGAAAAGGTGATGTCTTTAAATTGGGGTACGAAGTGGATTTCCCCTTAAAAGATTTTAGTTTGAAAAACGAGAACACTCAGGTGGTAGTAGCGGACGATGTAATGATTCCTCGGCATACTGTAATGCTCGGAAAAGCGCGTGTAAGTGACGTGGACGTGAGTGCTGCGGTGGCAAACGATTGTGGTACGGACGCAGTAGTTCCACGTTGAAATGGACTGTTCTGTTAGTGCTACGATCGAAAATGCAAAAGGTTGCGAACCAATTGCCGAAAACATCATCGGTGCCAGGAAACAAGTCGAGCGCGTGAACCACATCCTGTTGCCCGTGATCCAGGCGACCATTAATGACAAAGGTCCGAGACTATGGGATAACCACATTAAAGAATTGGAAACAAGTCTAAACATTTCTGCCAAGGAGACTACGGAAAAAATACAGTCCGAAGTATCGCGGTTTACCGATGGAGCCTTGCGATTTTTAGCAAGCGGCGAAGATGTTGAATGGCGAGACCCAGGAACTATTCAGGAGAATATTTGGAGTGGAATTCTTGTAGAACAGCAGAAATGGAAGAATAGACATGACAAGCGACATTTCGGTGCTACGAAATACGACGTAGGTGAGGTAATGTTCGTGAGAAGAGTGCCGGAACAGACGGGT
Source organism: Limonius californicus (assembly GCA_014611495.1). Lineage (NCBI taxonomy): Eukaryota > Metazoa > Arthropoda > Insecta > Coleoptera > Elateridae > Limonius > Limonius californicus. The sequence goes on from JABXWE010003674.1 coordinate 5,602, forward strand.
GCTCCAACGAAATTACAGGGGGTGAGATGTTAGTAAGGGATGCGTGGATGGCGTGTCGTGGCGCGGGGATAAGTTTCGGTAGTATTCATTGTTTCTCGGTGTATATAGTTTTACTGTTTAGTTTAATGACTGAAGACGGGCGAACGTCTAGGATTAATTGTTGTAAGGGTAGTAGATAATAAAAGTGTATAGTGTAGATGCAGTGTTTTATTTTGGGCGATCTGTATTTCGAATTAAATTTCGACACCTATAAGACCTTAATTAAAAACTACAGATAACAATTTAATTAAATTCATCAATGCCACTTGCTTACGTTAATACTTAAACGAGATAAAATTTTAGTTAAATTTCAAGCAAGTGTAACGTTTGTGATTCAACAACGTCAAATTTAGTTATTTATTAAAACAAGCTACTATTTGATACAAAATAATTACTATATTTTAGAGACGTCACTCCGTTGTCTAGTCTTTTTGCGCACACTCTAAAGGCCTGTTCACACTCGGCACGCTCCTGATTGTAAGATATTGTAATATTTCTGGTTCGTGTGCCGGGCAAGCTCATAGCCCAGGGTTCGCTGGATATAAAGTTTGTTATAAAATTTATAATGTTTATTCCTATTAATGTACAAGTCTAAATAAAGTGTTTGATTGGTATAACAATAAATACAACTAAAAATCCTAAATTCTGGGTTAAATGAACACACACAAAATAAAACGGGTATTCTAAATGAAATTAATTTGGCTGGAGTCCGGTCCTGGAATGTCGGTAATTCAGCTTTGGACCGCGAAGGGCGTGCCTCTCGCTGCGCACGGGACGGAGCGCTGTCGTCCCCTGGAATCCACGCGGATCTCGGAATGTGTGGTTACTGGTGCTAAATTATAAATCAAATGTTGTTATTAATACACACAGGTTATATCAGACTGAAATCTACGGTGTAGTTGCTAAAAGTTAGTAACGGTGCGGTGAATCGGGTCTGTGAATTTTAAGCGGTCGTAGTTCGGCGAGTTTTGTCGGTGTTTCAAATGCTTAATTCGTAGTAAATTCCTTCGCTGTGGGGTTCCTCTAGCTGAGGTGAAATACGTGAATTTGCTTTATTTATTCGGGTCTATTTACGGGTAGGATACACTTTCAGAATGTGGTGTAAACCAGATAAATTCAGTGTTCGGGTTAAAATTCAAACGGGGATCGCTTTTAGCAAAACTCGGTGTTACAACCCCATGCTAGGCTAGAGCACAGAGTAAAGTAATTGCGGTCAGAATGCGGTTTGCACCAGATTAAGACAGAACTTCTCAGGATTTTATGCAGGATTCTCAGGTTTGCGGTAAATTGTATTTGGGTACAGAGTTCGGATTACAAGTTTCAGTTCCGGACAGGTTTTCTAAGCTGGACTTCTTCCTTCTGGTCTGGACTCAAAAGTTAAAGATTTTTCCTTGGGGAGCTCCTTTTGTACCAATTTTCCATCTGGGTCTCGCTCGGTCCGGTCGCACTTCGCTTTTTCTGGGAATGGGAAACGCTTCGCTAATCTCCACTTGCAGCGCCGCGCGCGCTCCAACGGTGAATTAACAGTGCGAAAATTTCCTAGATAAATTTAAAATGCGTTGTCGCCAAGAACTTCGTTACAATATTTTGAAACAAGAAGAAAGCAGTTTCGTTGCTTACGTTTGGTCAATTCCGCAAAAATGCGGCTGCGGCCAGCAATTTATACATTAGGTGCTATGCAACCAGAACACCACCGTCTGAAAAACTTAAAATTTTTTAAGAAACAAATGTAAATTTGTTCATGCTGGAATATGTAAGGTCGGAACGATTACAAACAATGAAAATGAACTAGCAGTGTTGGAGGCAGTGCATTACTATATTCTTGTGAGTCAAAGAAATCTTAGCACAAACGTTGGTATAAGTAGAATTTTGAAAACAAATGTATATCATCCCTATCATATTGACTTATTAATAGTAAAGAGCGTTTAGGTACTCTCCGAGGCACCACGAAAGCAGTGTGTTAGCGTAGATTTCTGGGTGTTACTTTGGTGCACGAACCGCATCGATATGATCCTCAGAGCAAATTGCAATTTTGTAATGTCTGTCATCTTCTTTTGGATCGTTTTTAAATTATGTATGCCTTAGCAATGACGCAAAATTCTCAAACATTGGTAAAGTGAATACACATAATTCCCACCACCAAGAAAATCCGCTTTGGATATGTAGTTCTCGTTTTCAGAGTTTTTCTTGTAAAAGTTTGGTGTGGCATAGTAGGTAACCATATTTTTGGACCACACTTCTTCCATGAAAAATGAATTGGACCACGTTACTTGCATTGCGACTAACATTTTACCCGGGTTGTTGGAAGATGGCACTTTATTGCTGACATAATGGCTCTGCAGCTTCCTAAAGTTCAATTATGTAGCTTTACTTAGACTTGTTCATTTTTGTGAACCATTGACGTCGCAGATTCGAATCTAAAGTAGCTGACCTGAATTCGTAAATAAAACACCAGAAAAGTTCAATACATTTATTAAAGAAACTACAAACTGCAGTCAATTGGTTTTACTTAACGGGGAATCTTTCAGGAAACGTTTTTCTCATGTTGTTTGGTAGTTGGGTCACACAAGAATGGTTGTATTGGGTCTACTCCCACCGAGGCTGGGTTGTCCGGAACATTTCTACAATTTTCCCCACTTTTGCAAGAACTACAGTGGACCCTACAATGGTGGTCATATTTTCTTAAGATACTTAAATTGTAAATACCTTTCACCTGGTTAGTTGCAAGGTCGGCTGCGGTGAAGACATTTGCTTTTGGATGTAAAATCATTTTGTACAGTCCTCATAAAGCAAACATTGTTTAGCGGAAATTCGTTGTTCAGCAGTAGCTACTGGATTGCTTTTCAGCAAGACCAGATCGTTCAAATATAATATGTTTATAATTTTATTAAAATGCATTTTTCTTACTTGACCTGAGTCTTCAAACTACGGTATAGGATTTTGACACATAAGTTTTGCATTCAAACGGTTTCTTTCTCTCCTGTATGAGTACTGATATGCCTTCGCAAGTTACCTTTCCTTGCACTTTCATAATTACATATATTACACCTGAAGAGTTTATCTCGTGTGTGAGTGCTCATATGCATTTGCAAGCTACTCTTATGTGCACTTTCATAGCTACAACTATTACACTTGAAGGGTTTCTCTCCTGTGTGAGTGAGCATATGCCTTTGCAGGTGATTGTTGTGTATACTTTCATAGTTACATATATTACACTTGAAGGGTTTATCTCCTGTGTGAGTGCGCATATGCCTTTGCAAGCTACTCTTGTGTGCACTTTCATAGCTACAAATATTACACTTGAAGGGTTTCTCTCCCGTGTGAGTGCTTATATGCAATTGTAAGCTACTCTTGCGTGCAAGTGCAAAGTCACATAAATTACACTTGAAGGGTTTCTCTCCTGTATGAGTGAGCATATGGTTTCGCAAGTTACTCTTGTGTGCACTTGCATAGTTACATATATTGCACTTGATGGGTTTCTCTCCTGTATGAGTGCTCATATGACTTCGCAAATGACTCTTTTGTGCACTTTGAAAGTCACATATATGGCACTTGAAGGGTTTTTCTCCTGTATGAGTGCGCATATGCATTTGCAAGTGACTCTTTTGTGCACTTTCAAAGTCACATATATAACACTTGAAGGGTTTTTCTCCTGTATGAGTGCGCGTATGCGTTTTCAAGTGACCCTTATGTGCACTTTCAAAGTCACATATATTGCACTTGAAGGGTTTCTCTCCTGTATGAGTGCTCATATGACTTCGCAAATTACTCTTATGTGCACCTTCATAGTTACATATTTGGCACTTGAAAGGTTTTTCTCCTGTATGAGTGCTCATATGCGTTTGCAAGCTGATCTTATGTGCACTTTCAAAGTCACATATATGGCACTTGAAAGGTTTTTCTCCTGTATGAGTGCGCATATGCGTTAGCAAGTGACCCTTATGTGCACCTTCATAGTTACATATTTGGCACTTGAAGGGTTTTTCTCCTGTATGAGTGATCATATGCGTTTGCAAGCTAATCTTATATGCACTTTCAAAGTCACATATATGGCACTTGAAGGGCTTTTCTCCTGAATGAGTGCGCATATGCGTTAGCAAGTGACCCTTATATGCACTTTTATAGTTACATATATTGCACTTGAAGGGTTTCTCTCCTGTATGAGTGCTCATATGACTTCGCAAATTACTCTTATGTGCACTTTCAAAGTCACATACATTGCACTTGAAGGGTTTCTCTCCTGTATGAGTGTTGATATGACTTCGCAAGTAACTCTTGTGTGCACTTCCAAAGTCACATATATTACACTTGAAGGGTTTCTCTCCTGTATGAATTGTCATATGTGTTTGCAAGTGACCCTTGTGTACACTTTTATAGTTACATATATTGCACTTAAAGGGTTTCTCTCCTGTATGAGTGCTCATATGCAATCGTAAGCTACTCTTGCGTGCACTTTCAAAGTCACATAAATTACACTTGAATGGTTTCTCTCCTGTATGAGTTCTCATATGCGTTCGCAAGTGACTTATGTATGCACTTTCGTAGTCACATACATTGCATTTATATAACTTTTCTCCAGTATTAGTTTTAACACTTTGATGCAAAATGGATTTCAATGGAGGCTCTATTATTACTTGATCTTCACTGTTACGACAGGTTTCAGTTTTTATATCTAGTTCTTCATGTAATGATTCCAGTTTAATTGACCAATCATTATCGTATTTAAAATCACGTTTTAAATCGGAAGCTTCGGAAGGCAATTCCGATGTGTGAATCTCTTCCTGTTTTACTGTAACATATGTACATGGTTATATGTGAGTTACTAAATATTTGATATGTAACTAAACCAGCTCAAGGTCATTTTAAACAGACGCCCAAATTTTTTCAGTTTTAAATAAATATCAATTAAGAAATGTGCAAGTTCTACCTCACATCATTAAACTACTCATATTTGGTCAATTTTAATGCTAATTTTCAAATTGCCACAAATTGCATTGGCACGCATTGTAAAAATACCAAAACTTTTTTACCGGGCTGAAGTTACATACTTATTTGGATACGTATTTGACAGCTGTATTTTTAAATTTTCTAAATTATCGTTTTTAAGCCTTTCTGACGTGTTTTAAGGCCAGTGGAGTCAAGATTATACTATTATAAAGTGAGTAAGTGCGTCCGTAATCATTGATGGCTTCCATACGCCTCCACGTGATGAAATAAATATTACTAAAAGCAAAAACAAACTACCTACTCCATTGTAGATAATTAACAGGTCATTGTGCCATAGTTTAGCCTTTAAGGCTATTCATGTTCTAAATTTTCATGTTTTTTGTAGATCCCGTTTCCTACAGTTTCATATCTTAACTATTCAAATACTTATACTCTACTTTAATCTGCGAAGTGCAACTAACGAGCACTGGCAATCCGTCTGTTACTTTACATGGATGTCAGTAACATTATAATTTTTTTTTAGTTGTTAGATCAAATAAAATTACATTGTTGTAAAGTTACACTGCACATGACTTACATGGATACCATGGGGCTCTTGGGCAATGGTCTAGTTAGATGACTGGGAACAACTGGGAAATCTGGCTGTTCTACTCCTTTTGGCAAAAGCTACCCTCGCAGCTAAACAGAAAGCACCTGGTGTTTATTTTCGAAATGTACGATTTAGCGCGTTCTTAAAAATGCGGTGGAGAGAGACTTTCGACACTTTTTGAAGAAACGGTATAAGTTATTAAAGAAGGTCTTCTCTAGAGGGTGGATGGCTAGTGAGGAGAAACCGCATAACTCGTAAAAATATGTTTACATTTTTTTGTGGTTTGTGCTAGTATTTATTTTGTCATCTGGAGACGTACAGAAGCCGTTGGTGATGGTGGACCTAACCACTTTATAATTGTTTAATCTTCGCTCCACTGGCCTGAGAAAACGTAAGAAAAGCTTAAAAATGAAAATTTTAGAAAAATATAAAAATACTTATGTCTCAGAGTGTGCATCTGTCAGGTACGTATCGCAATACATATGTAACTTCAGCTCGGTAACTACCTTATAGTTTTTTGAAGGAAAACCTTGTTTTATTATTATTTAATAATAATAATAATAAGCTGGTGCTTGATTGTACGTGTATAATACAAATTTACCGTGCGTTTCCAACTCACTA
>JABXWE010003675.1:0-68111 GCA_014611495.1 Limonius californicus
CCATAAGTGTTTATAAAAACTCCCTAGTAATCGATTTGACGTAAAATTTTCTAAATAAATTTATTTAAAATACTCTTAAACTTCCTCAATAGAAAAAATAGTATAAAGAACACGTTTCATAAGACCACTTGTCGCACTCGTCCGTTGAAACTTGGACTCGTGCGTTAAGAAAAGGCCTTATGAAACTAGTTCTTTAATATACTATTGTAGAGACAAACTTTTTAACACTAACGTTAAAAATAGATTATCAAGCTAATTCAGTGAAGGGAACTTACTCTCTGTATTTAAAAATTCAGTCTGGCGAACACAAACACTGCTAAAATATTTTTCTTAGTTTATAAATTTGAACGGAGTAGAAGTTGCCCGATCTGTATACTTTTTGAGGAAGATCTTTAGAAAACAGAGTATTATTCCGAAAAAAAAGTCGATAATTACTTATTTTTAAGCAGACAAATTGTATTTGTACATATTTACGGATTCTATGCAATACAGTATTAAATTATACTTAAACGTCAAATTATGTTCATCGTTAAATTATAGACGAATTGTGAGAATTTTATTACATTGTTCTCAATAGTTGTTTCAAACCGAGGAGAATCTATGGAGAGTTCTAGTAAATAGGATTATGAAAATGTAATTACGCCGTCGACAAGTAAACTACATTTGCTGCATGGGATTTGTGTGGCTTTATCGATTTACCTACTTAATTTCAGTTCGTCTCTCAAAGAGGCGTTGCCTACTAGAGCTTCTGGTCATTTGATGCGTATACATACTCTCCCATTGGGCGTCTTTAAGTGACACGTACGTAGAAGACCTGCACGTTTACGTGTGCTTCAATCTGCAAAGCGTAGCATGAAACTCTTTAATACATACACATATTCACTTCATTGGATTACAATCGACTGCATTTAATTAACCGTTTATTAAGTAGACGAATTAGGCAAGTCAATCGTTTCAATTTGATTTATATTTCTAATTAAAGTACATAACCGTTTAAATTGCAGTAGAATATTTTCTAACACTTGCTTGTACAGTACCTCAATAGTAATATTTATTGTTGAAATACAAATATAATTATATTTACCTCTGATGCCTATTGGCCAATCCCCAGTTTACTATCTTTTCATAGAACGGGTGGACCGTCAATTTGCCAATTTTAAAAATGTAGCTTCCCTCCACTTCCAATTCGTCGTCTAAAAACCTTTTACTATGAAAATAATTAAATTGGCCTTCCTGCTAAAAGTAAATTAAAATGAACAAATTGCATTTATAAAAACAGGTTTTTCATATACGTACATCAAAAATTCCCAGAATTGAATTTAAACAAAGTATCGCCGAGGCTATTCGCACAAAAACTAATATCATTTAACTACTCCGAAAAAAATATCTACAACAGCGATTCTGAACCTTTGAAGCTGCTAATGGGAGCCTATTTAAATTCAAAAAATAACAGACTCCTTGCGTTGTATGTTTTAATAGCTAAAGGGCTGTATGAAATTTCCGCAACCAGATGGGTAAAAAATTAGGGGGTGACAACGGCGCACTTTAGCACAAAATGTCCAGCGACTATACTTTCTTGTACCTAACTTAAATATCATTACTGTTTTTCACTTTTCCTACATTTAAACTACATAATATTAAAGCAAGTTTGAGCACTGTTGGGTTGAACACCAATGGAGAATGGAGCTAGACATGGTCAATAACATTTTGCGGAATGCCCAAAACGTAGACTCTTATATTTCGGATGCACAAAACGCTGGCCAGGCCCATAATGCCGACCGCTGTTCGAATACCACTTCGCCGACAGTCAGAACACTCACCATAACTTAGCGTTGAGGCTGACCACCTAACCTTGCATTTCTATTATAACTATTTTGTAATGAACACTTTGCCTACTCTGTCCTAATTGAGATCATGACCAAAACGGCGACAGAAAATTGTGGACCAAAACGACTATATACACTGCTCAAAAAACAATTAACAAATATTATTAATAAAAAAAGAACAGTTAAAATAAAAACCTGCAAATACTTTTACATTTCAACTGCAATATTATTTTAAACAAGAAATCAAACGTTGAAAGTTGAAAAAGCGATCGTCGCTGGAGGGTAGTAAAGCGCGCGCCCACGCGCTCTTGGTCACAGTTTACAGTTTCAATTTCTTGGTTACTAATGGCGATTCATAATTTTAAACCTAAATAAAAATGCGATGCTTAGTCTGAATTACAGGCTTAGGAGAGGAGGCATACGTCAACTGTGTTTGAGGTGAGCCAAAGTATAATTTCTAGGCTTTGAAATAGCTTTTTGGAAAATGGAAATGTTCGACGAAGACGAGAACAAGGTCGACCAGCATCAACAACACCCAAAAAATGATCGTTACCTTTCGCACTTTGCACGTAGAAATGGAACTTTTAATGCAACCCAGCTTCGAAGTGAGTTTGCTGTTACTACCGGAAGGCTGGTTATCAATATACACTATAAAAAATAATCTTCAGGACGGCCTAGATGCTCGAAATCCACTGGTTTATACTCCACTTACTGCAGATCATGAAAGAGCCCGCAGAATGTAGATTATAGAATGTAGAGCATAGGAATTACGGCTATAATAACTGGGGACAGGTGTTGTTACTGACGAGTCAAGATTCACTTTGCAAACAGACAATGGGCGTATTTTAATTGGGAATGTACCCGGAACACGAAATAATCTAAAATTTGTCCGGGAACGACCACAATATAAATGTGGTGATGTGATGGTATTCACCAGGATAAGTGATACTGGAAGTCATACGGATCTTTATTTCATGCAGAATGGCCCTTACTGCCCGAAGGTATCTGGATGAGATTCTGCGACCACCCATTGTTGTTTTGCACGCGGCAGAAGTGGGAGAACAATTCGTGTTTATGGATAACAAAGATCGTCCACATCGAGCAAACATCGTGTACAACATGTTTGATGAATTGGTAATCGATTGATGTCATCGTCATCATCATCATCGACAGCCTTTTCGTCCCACTGCTGGGCATCGGCCTCTTCTCTGCCACGTGTTTCTCCTCCGCGCTAAGGTATTAACACGGGAGATCTACAGTTTAACGTCGAAACCGAACGACAGAAATTCCAGAGAAGGTTTTCAGCATTAAGATCCCAGGGTTGCAAGCCGGATTGGGAAATTGTGTGTGGTGGGTTGCAGAGAAGATTTTGACAAATCTGCGTAGTAATGCTTAGGTTTCGAACCCAAGCCAGAATCAACGTTTTGCTCAGAAAGCGAGCGCTCATCCAACTGCGGTACCACTACGCTCTGTACTGCTCAGCAAATTCATGGTATTCCGATCGAACATGCATAGCATGCATTAAGTTGACACTGCTGCAACACATATGCCACCACATATAATTCCGTACCTTCAAATTGCACTCTGAGAGGAATGGGATACGATTGTACCAGAACTCTTTGATAATTTGACCCAATCCATGCTAGCAAGATGTCGAGCCTTTTAGCCATTTGTGATCATAAACGATAATAACTTTCTTTTTTTTTTGTAACAATAAAATTAATAATTCCTATATTTACTCGTACATGTCAACTTTGTAACGCGTTCGGTTTTTTGTTTAAAAAATGTAGCTGAAATATAAAAATATTTTTAGACAGTACACTCGGCGTTTTGGGCATTCATCGAAATTTCCCGGCCCCGCTGAATCTACCTAGCTGTTTGCTCCGAGTTAGTTGTAATTAAATTATGGATTGAACATAGTTAGGCACAGGTCTTTTAAAAAAAGAAAGGATTGTTGATATTTTATCGTAACAAAATCTGAACCTCACGTATTTAAAAAATATAAATCATGCTGTTGTGAAGAAATAAGAAACTCTGACGGTTGAATTCGTATATGCTTGTAAGTCTAATACGGATAAAAGTGCAGAATAGGGTGTTCAAAGAAATAAGTAATAGCAAATGGCCATAGTGTTAAGTATTCATTTATAAAACTACGAGATGAAACCTCCATCAAATTACTACATTTCATAGCTGGAAAGCCCTAATTATTTTCAAATCTGTAATAAATCGATTTTTTCTTCTCGTGCACCGACATTTTCTTTATTTTGATGACCCTACAAATAAAGATTTTTTTGAAGTATCAACTAAGAGAACCCCAGGTCGAGGACCACTGTTTAAGGTTAAAAACAAAAGTAACTTACAAAACCACTACAGAGACGTACATCCATAACGTTCTCTATGAGGTAGATTTATTTTCTTGCTTATGTTATGCCTTAGTAACAAATTTAGACTGATAATAATCAATGAATTGATAAAATAACATTCTTCGTTACAATTATGTACGTAGATGTGATCAAATTAAAGATTATTGTTTCTCATTTGTAAAATTTCTTGTTCTCATTTCAGGTCGGTATTGTTTGTTAGTTTTTTTTTACCTTACTTCCATTTTCTTCCTACAGAACAGCCCTGGGTAGACGAACACAAAAATCTCATAAAAATAAATTTTCTCGTGGGTTGTCACTAAGTGTGGAATGATATATTGAGTTTTCAAAATCCACATTACTGTAAGAGAAGCTCAAGTTACTATTATCCTACAAGCAATCTCTTTTTTCACATCATACGTATCACCGCAGGGTATATAAAATTCGAACTTGATTAGTTGTTAAATAAACCAATTTGTACGGTATAAGTCACACCTTTTGAGGGCCACAAACTCAATGTAAATACAATATTTTCTAAAACGACGTAGATAGTAGATACATGAAAAATGCTGTTAAATCAAGCAAATTCAAAAAATATTTAAAAATAAATAATAACCAAATTGGATTAGACTCATGGTCATAGAAGGCAGACTCTTAATTGTATTCGATAGCACAATATGTTTGTGTTTATGCTTTAGTTGCAATTTTCCCGGTTAACTTCAGCAAATTCAAATATTTCAGTTTAATGAAAAAGTAAGCTAATCCGTTGGTATAATGGGTGAACTCTTATGAAGTGTAGACGTCATTTTACAAAAATTCTTCATGTAAACAAAGCTTCGGAGGTATGAACAGTAACGACGTTTTGTAAACATCCAGCAACAAACCGCATTTTTTATATATTTCAATTCTCTCCTAGTGGCAATCCTCTTGTTGCGTATCTTTCTTTCTATATATGAAAACAAAAAATATCTATTACAGCCTACAGACTGCAAACCACTTATTAGACAACACCAAAGAAATATGTTAATGTATGTTAATAAAGTCCGAATGACTGCTTCACATTCTCATTTGTAAATTTATTAAAGTATCCAGAAATACACATTTTGCGTTCTTATAGTAGTTAAACATTAACATGGTAACTCGAAAATAATTGTATTGCCCAATTATATAGCAAATTACTAATTTCCTGATTTTCCGCTACCACTACTGTGTCAACTTTTTGACTCGCTACCTACCGGGGTACAAGCTCCTTTTTATTAAACCGCAAAAACTGCTTAGTTACTGTAAATCGCTACCTCCCAACTCAAGATTCGTTTGCTTAAAGGGAATCAAAACAGGTGCCGTAACCAAATATAATTTTTGTTTGACTTAATTTTATGATCACATTTAGCAGTTGTTCCATTCTAGTTCGAAAATATCGGTACGAAGTGTTTCCGTCGACGGGATGTTTAGGAAAAAGGGCCTTCGTAACGAAAAGCTGCTCAATTTTAGGAGAACGTTTACAATAAGCAATCTGTATAATCCCAATTGTTGTAATTTACAGTATCAGCACTTGGAAGCTAAATAAACAGAGGCGCTATAACGGGAATCAAAATACAACAGGAATAAAATCTTCTCAACTTCTTAAAAATTCCAAGAAAAAATGTTTCTAGAATCTCACTTCATAATTATTTCAACTGTTTAAATACAACGGGAATAAATAGAAACGAGAACATGGAATTGTCACAGTACGGCAAAATCATTAACAACAATGTACACACAGATCTTACATAAAGCCGATAAGGTAGAAAAACTATGGGCGAATTACGACAAATATAAAAAATTATTGACGTTAAGTTCGCGTATCGCACCGGAAGTAATAGCTATTTAGGCATTTGCTAAGTTCAACAGTATTTCTAACAGTATTTTCATACCAAGAAGCAATAAATGGCGAATTGTTCCGTAATCTGATTTGATTGTTGTATAATTATTATTTGTAGCTGCACCATAACTATTTCCTTTTGTGGATGATAAGGCTTTAGATTACATCAGTAGAAAGTCTTAACGCAAAACTCACATTTATATTACTTGAGGAAGCTACATACGGTTTTGTGATTTATTTACTGGTACACGTTCGGTTTTTGACGGTGAGAAGGAAATTGTAGCCGCAATGGTTAAATAGTTATTTTAAAATGTGCAATTTGAAAGTTTTATACAAACATGTACTCTGCTATTTAAGATTTAAACTGACTCACAGAAATCGATGAATTAATGTCCAAAGCACTTCATATTAAATAATAGCTTTAACTTTAGCAACCCCTAATTTGAAGCTTCAAATCACAACATATTGCTAATCATATAATAATTAAAGGCAGAAAAACCTGGTATAACGTAATGTTGATAATCTTTCCATAGAATAGTACAAGGGATTCTTAAATGTTTAAATGTGCATGCCTTTAAATTACGAAGAAAAAACTCTAGAGAACTTCTCTTCAATGTTTATTCCACATATTTGCGGGGAGGAGGGAGGTTCCATTACCTTGAAGAAACATTTCACCGACATCCACTACAATTTTCACAAGTGAGTCAATTACATTTTCCTGTAAGATACATATCTACTAGGAATAATCCTTCGCTTACGTTAATAGGACAATATGATTACCAAAAATAAATCCTCTAATATTTAGCGGCTGAAGCATTTCGGTGCATCTTTCTGTGTGAATCGTATATATCAAGTATAATAGTACCCCTCAAACAAAATTTCTATGTTTACATATACAACCAACATTGTAAAATAACCATATTGTAATATTGGTTGCCTAACCAAAAAAAAAAAAACCGGACTTACACCTATGTATGTGACAATTTATAGTACTTTTTAGTATCTCCACTTACAAATGAACATCCTGTATTGTTTTCGATTCGGGATCCATCAGTATACATTTGTTGGTAATCCTTGTATTAGTTTTATCATTTTAGCGAATGTTTTTTGGAAGCCTATCGGAGGGGTCTCGCGTTTGAAATATTTGGCGAGTTGTAAGTTTATATCCGCCTTCATGGATATCCAAGGAGGTATATTTGTGGTGTACTTGTATAAATCACAAATTTGGACGTGGAAATTTGTTATATTTAGGAATCTGATTGTATGATGAGGTGTTCATTTATTGCTTCGATATACATTTTGATATTGAGAATTAGAGAAATGTTAGCGTAATTGGGATGTTGTTAGTTTGATTTGATACGAGATGGAATATTTTAGTAGTAGTCGTTTCCTACGGTAGTAATTTACCAGATACGCTATATATGTGTTAGTGCAAAGTCAACACCGAAAGATTTCGGTCTGATTCTTGGAATTATAAGTCCAAGGGACGTATACCTAACCTTACATCGTAAATTACGTCCGTAAATGGTCTGCGAAACGGCCTGCCCGAAATATTGAGGTGTTTGTTGATATTTTAGTAAAAGAATGTTATTCTGAATGCAGCTTTTGTGGCGTACGGGCCAGGGTCGTCTCTGAGGCTGGTTTTAATGCCAGTGCAGAGCGTTCTTTACCTTTGTATTTTATTAATTACAAATTGTGTATTGCGTTTACACTGTGTGCTTCATCTGTTGACATATGATTACGACAGAGCTCGTTCGGAAATCTCAGGTGACTATCCTAAGTTCCCTGTAGTACACTGGGTCTATTATTCTATTATATTCTTCATTGGTGGATGCGTATATGCATGTTGAATAATCTGGTTTTGATTGGATTAGGGCATTAAACATTTGTATCAAAAGTCTTCTATTTGCTTCCCATTCTTTATGTGATGTTATTTTCATGATATCGAGTGCATTTTGGCATTTCTTTTTGAGAATTTGTCATTGTGGTATCCAAGTTAGTTTCCTATTGAAGATAATGCCAAGATACTGCAGTTTACTGACGCGCTCAATCCTTTATTTTTTTAGTATAGTGGAGGAGTGTTTAGTTTTCTACTTTTAATAAAGTGTATAGGGGAGGGTGGTCCCCAATGAGACAAGAAGTGTTATTTCCAATTTCGCAGGAATATATTTACCGTCATGTGGCAATGGAATGTTGTGCAGTAGGTGCTCTGTGAATTTCGTTCATTTTCCAGTTAAGATAGTGCATTGATTTTTATTACATTGCTTCTACTTAACAGGTAAGTATGTTTTACTAGATTTTCATTGAGTGTTTGATGTTTCTGTAATAATAATTACTAAAAGGTGAAGATTTGGTAATACTGTCGGTTGTTTGAGGTTATTATTGGCGTGTAAAGTTTATGTGTAACTATGTCGGTAATGCACAAATTTATTTATTTTTAAAATCTAGCGCAATGTTCCACAATGAGTCAGTTTTAAACCACAATGGGACGTTTCATTGTGAAAATGGTATATGGTCAGTTTGATGTATTATAACAAAATATTTTAGTTTTAGCTCAGATATGGAAAGGGGTCGTGAAAACAAGAACGATAAAGGTTCTTTTAACGAAAATGATATGAGACAAGCTGTATCAAAAGTAATCGTGAATAAATTGAGTATTCGAAAAGCAGCCGCTTTACAGAATTAACATTTCAGACCTTAGCTCGTTACGTGAAAAAACAACTTGGCAACGAAGAGGATGACTTTTTATCCAGCTTCGTAACCGATAGATCAATAGCCCCAATACCGAACCAAGACACACAATGAAAATAGATGAGGTTCAACAAAGAGCAATAATTGATCTCACTATGTATAAACTTGTTGAAAATATTCCAATACACCAGACTACAACATCCTCTACAAGTTTTGTCTCCAGACTAGGGCTACCCTAAAGTAAAACCAAGAAATAAAAATAGAATAACTCGAGAAAAAGGCAGAAGCTTGATCGCCACAAACACACCAGAAAAGAACATACTAGAAGAGAAAGCGTTGAAAAGAGAAACGAAAAAGAAACGCGTAAAAAGAAAAGTTTATGCTGAACCAGACGAAATTGAACCTGACAACTGTGAAGAAGCGTGGATGAGTACTATTCATGATGAATCTTCCGATTATGATGTTCGTGAAGATATGGACACCTTACTTGATAATGAATGGGATCCTGACAATCCACCTGCAGTTGATTTCTTTGTTCTTGTTTAATTTAAAACAAGTGAAAAATGGGACAAACGGTGTTTTTATGTAGGAAAGATTGAGGAAAAAAATAATTTAGGGGAATATAATGTAAACTTTCTCCGGAAAAGCGAGGAGTTTAGAAACAGATTTATTTATCCCATTGTAGAGGATAAAAGTTTCGTTCATATAAGTGATTTAAAAATTTTTGCCGAGACCGCAAACGCATGGTACTAAACGCCAACAGAGTGCTATTCATGATGGGATAGACTTTAGTAACATGGACGTTCGTTAAATAATTGCTTTCATTCAGATATTTATGTGGTTTTAATCAAATATAAACATTTTTTTACATTATTTTTGATAGTGTCTCATTGTAGAAAACTCCTCTCATTGTGCAACGAAAATTTCCACAATGAGACAAATTGCCTATAAACATAAAAAGGTATGTCAAAATCAGAAATCAGAAATAAATAAAAATTACCTTTTTCAAAGAAAACGTGTAGAATGCAAGTCCAGATTTCAGTCAAATAACTTTGACAACAGCTGGTCAGATTAAAAAAATTAAAAAAGTGTCTCATTATGTACCACCCTCCCCTACATTTAATTTTTTTTATTGGAGAATTTGAATCAGCTGTTCTTGCTCCAGTTTTAAATATTATTGAAAAAATTTTTTTTCTGTAAAAGTTCGGTCTTTGCTTGTACAATATATTATTATGTAGTCTGCATATATTTGTCATTTAGTAGGGTATGTTATATTGGAGAATGCGTCATTTATTGCAATGAGAAACTAATTCGCACTCGGCACCGAACCCCGAGGAATTCCATTCTCTTATGTACGTGTTGGTGATACTATAATCCGATTTTCACGTTGAAGGTTCTATTTGATAAGAACTTTTTTATAAAGAATATAATGTTCCCTTTTATTCCGCATTTTGTAAAGTTTGGATGATCCTAAATCGCCATGTGGTGTTCATATACTTGTTTCAAATCCATCGAGACCACGATTAGGTGTTCTCTGTTTACGAAGGCGTTCTTTATATCTGTTTCTAAGATGGATATGGGGGATTTAATATTGTCCTCCACTTTCGAAATCCACTTTGTAAGTTGTTAAAAAATGTTATTTTTCCAGTATCCATATTAATCGTTAATTTACTTTTACTACTCTTTCCATTATTTTACACATTGTATCTGTAATTGATAAGGAGCGGTAGTTGTCTATGTTTTTGCCTTTTCTTTATTAGATTATAACATAGGTACAATGGAGGCATTCTGCCACTATTCAGGGAATTCTTCGTTTTCCCAGATATGGTTACATAGTTTTAAAAACGCTTCGTTAGAGGTTTGTGGTAAATGTTGTAACATTTTGTAAATTGTAGTGTATGGAGTCGGACCTGGTGTGGTGTTGTTTACTTGTGCTAATGCTGCTTCTACTTGTCATTTTTAATGGAAAGTTGTAATGTTCGTGATTATCAGTAGGAATTATTGTCTTATTTTTTTCTTCCCGCCGTTTCCGGTTTAGGAAACTTTTCGTGTAATGTCGGTAGCTTGAAATGTTTGCAAAATTGTTGGCTACTGCATTGGCTATTTTATTTTGGCAGGTTTCAAGTCCATTTGGTGGCATTATTCCTTTATTTGAAAGGTTGTATTTTAGCCATTCATTCTTCTGATTTTTTCCCACATTTCTTTATTCGGACGATTATTGAGGAATTTATGGATTATACGTAAGCGTGGCAGGACTGTTCCTTACTATTTTTAATTAGTCTTCTTGCCTGAACTCTTAGTTTTTGAAAGCTATTAAGTTTTCAGTGATTTTGTTTCGTCGATATCTATTTAGTGCTGCATTCTTATCATTAATAGCCTTCCTATAATCGTTATTCCACCAGGATACTTGTATGCATGTCGGGATGATTTCGTTATTGGGATAGAAATCTCTGCAGCGTCTAGGATGTTACTTGTAATTTTCTTGTCTATTCAACACTTTATAGGATTCGTTGTAAGGTTATGATGTGTATTGTTCCCAGTCCGCTTGGTTTATGCGCCACTTTGTGTGGTGTGGAGTGATTTTGTTCTGTTTGCTTTTTAAGTTCGGAAATGCTCATTTCCATCAAGATTCGGTAGTGTTGACCACTCAAACTTATCTGCTAGTTTTGGATGACAAAGGGGTAGGTCGATAGAAGAAAATGTATTCCATGTCGAATCGAAATATGTCTGGTCTGTCATCATTTAATAATTTGATGCCATTTGCATTTAATAATTTTCTATTAATTTTCCATTTTTATTAGTATACATATCTACATGGTCAGAGTGGATTGTGAGAATTGAAGTCTCATATTATCATGTAAGATGTCGGTAGTTGGTTTCTCAGATTTTCAATTTCTTGGTATTGTAAATTACAATTTGGTGTCCATATTTGTATTGCTTATGCTTCCAAATTTGTTCTGAGTTCTATACATTTTGAGTGTATATATATATTGTTTGATGGCTGTTGCGATTCCTCCGTTGGCGGGTGTTGAAGGTCTGTGCTTGTTATATGTATATGTTAAATTATATTTGTCACGATTTTTATTCGTGATTTCTTTTAGTGGTTCTAGTAGATTTTCAGTTTTGGGTTGATTGACGTCTATTAGTTTAATTTTTTTGGTTTTCGTGTGATTTTTTCTTTTTAAGAAATGCACTTTTGCAAGCGTTCAAAACAATTCTCGAAACATTTTTTCCACTCTGAAGTTGGTATCTCAAAAACATGGTTTTTGTAGGCTTCAATAGCTTCTTGAGGTGATGAAAATCGCTGTTCACGCATTTTTTGTTCGACATTCGGGAACACAAAGAAGTAGTTGGTCGATATATATCAGGTGAATAAGGGCAATGAGACATTAATTCGATGTTTTTCCCCTTCAAATAATCAATTGTTTGACGTGCTGTGTGAGAGCTGGCATTATCATGATGAAGAATGATGCGACATTTGTGGTTGGTTTTCCTGATTTCGTCGATGACTTCTGGCAAACAAATTCTTGTATAACATTCACCGTTAACTGTTCTTCGATCCTCTAAAGCCTAAAGGAATGGTTGCGACATGTCCAGTACAACCGAAGAAACAAGCGATCGTTTTCTTGGAAGTGTTTCGTGAACGAACAACTTTTGTGGGATTCGGTTTATCTTGGGACACCCAAACAGTGGATTGTTGCTTAGTTTCCGGTTGATACGAACATATCCAAGTTTTGTCACCTGTTAAGATGTTGTATATGGATTTTGTAGTTCCTCGGTCGAATGTTTTGAGCATTTCCTTACACCAATTAACGCGAGTCCTTTTTTGAGCTTCGGTCAATTTATGCGGAATCCATCGGAAACAGATCTTTTTCTTCTTCAATCACGTTGCGCACATCATCGATGTTTTTTGGAATAACAATCGATTTTGGTCGACCTTCACGAACCCAATTCTATTCTGATGGTACTTCATTACCAAAAGTTGAACAAAGCGATTCTGTGCATTGTTGTTGGGTTACGCCCGTACTAAAATCGTAAAAAATCATCCAACGACAACCTTCACGTGAACTTTCCATTTTTTCACAAAATTGCTTTTTTTAAACGTTTACTATAAAAAAACTACTCGGTCAATTTCTAAGCTGCCACTGTTTTTACAATAACAAATATAAAATTAAAATCCCTGTCGTTTTCTATTCCGTCCATTTGATATGCTATGAAGTATAGTGGTTTGCGAAGAGATTCGGCCGTGAACCAAATTCCTTGCTCTTTCTACTTAATTAAAAATTACATCTGCTTCTTCGAGTGTTTTATCTCTTAAGCGACGTAGCGATCTTCTTTCTTATACCTGTGTTGCGCGTTTAAAGTCCCACAGACATAGAGAACCTACACTTTAACGTGGGCTTTCCGAACCACAGGAATTGTAAACAATTCTACTCCAGAGAAGATTTACTAGGCAGAATACCTCGGTGGTTTACCATTGCCTTGCGAGGGAGAACGGTCGTTAAAAGTCCGTTGTTACGGTACTGGGTACCGGTACAAAGCAAGCAACCTATAGGTAATAATCCTGAACAAAACATTCTGCCTTATTAGATTTCAATAAATGCCTTGCGAATAATATGAAAGTGCTTTCAAAAAAAAATATTGTTGTTATCATTCGATAGAACAAGTCGTAATGCCGTTATTTAAAAAAACATACATATTCTTTGTATCTCAATTTTATAACATGAAAATTATATTATATTTACTAAAAGTCGGCAAAACCATTCGAAGAGATTACTTTTAATTCAGCTGTTACATATTTCTTCATATCTTCCTTGTTCTAAAAAAGTGTTGGTTCGAAGTCGAGTAAATTATTTCGTGGGAAATGACTTCACAATTCGTGGAGAATGGACAGCTGTATCGTCTTGCAACAAAAACCCACTACCCTTTTCTAGAAAATATATGTGCACTCGCGAAATGCGCTGCAATAATCTCACCCACATTATCAAAAAAGAAAATCAGCGTGGATTTGATTCTGGATTTCTGCAAACTAAACAGTTTAGGACTTGATGATTTTCTTTAATCCACTGCATGCTCCACCGGATCATCTCAAGATGATACTAAAACACCCATGATAAATCACCAATTACAATGCAGTTAAAATAATTTGTATCGTTTGCTTATTCGCAAGACAGTGCCGGGACGAACTTTACAAAGACTCTCTTTTTCTAAACCTTCATCTAAAATTTGTCGATTCGTCTCCTTATTGGTATTAACGCGTCAGTTCTAAACTGACCGAATCACAACATCCTCACGGTAATCTTTGAATCGGTTAATCCATTAAAACACACTAGTACGACTTAAGGTGTTATTAGCATACGGTTTTCAACATTTCTTTTACAGTTTTTACAAGTCCCACATACACAGAGGACCTACAGCTAAACGTGGGCCGCGAAAAGTGTAAACATTCCACTTCAGATTAAACCTTCTAGGTAGAATAACTTGATGGCTTGCCATTGCCTTGCGAGGAAGAACAGCCGTTTAATCCGATGTTCCGCTACTGGGAATTGAGCTCTAAACCTTAGGTTTACCTCTAGCTCACGACCGCCTCTTGCAAATCATAGTTTAGCACAAAATAAATTGAGTTTTAGTAGTATATCTTTCCTGGAGATAACTCCTCATAATTTACTTAAACTTATTAGGATATTGCATAATTAAGAATGGGTATGCACTTGATAAATCTCCAGAAGGAAAACCATGTCATTGACGCTTACAAAAAAAATATAGGGTTCAATTCGAAAAATGTTAGAGAATACAATGCTTGAAGATTAATACACCTAAGTTTATGATTCTATATCTCTAAAACTATCGATAAATACAAATATAACTATTGACATAGAATTAAAAAAAAGTAATGTATATCATAAAAGCCGATTTTTAAATAAATATTATACTTGGAGGAAGTTGTACGTTTTTTGAATATGGAATCGTGTATACAACACAAGAGGATTATGATTCATAGAACAGTGTTAAGACATTTATTCGATAATTAAATATAGTATCAAATCTAGTGCCTAAAAATTTACACTATTAAATTTTTTTACTCTAAACCAAACAAGTTATTTTTTAAACTTACGAAGTCTTGGTACATTTTAAAAAAAATTCAAAAATTGAGTAATGATGCTTTGCTGTAAAACACAAAATACAATTTTTAAATTCTCGTAGTGCGTTGCAATTCGGCCTAAATCAACAGTTTTCGTAGGAAATCTATATTTGTTTCTTTAGTATGTTTGAAATTAATTGGATGTTCATTACTAATACTCGTTTGCTTTACTTTTGATTTGTGTATGCATTTTCTTATAAATACGTTATAATAAATACTCTAGGTAGGAACCTCCATGATTACTGTAACCTACATTTCATTAAACATTTTCAAAAAGTATTTGACAACACAAATCGAATGCTGCTTCATTCTATCAAAACAGAAAACTGACATTCTTAATTTTTTGCTGTGAATAACACACTGAAGATTGTAATAATGCACCGATTTTGGTTTAACTCACACATTTTATTTATAATGGGTGTCCCGTTTTGGCATTGGAGGGGACATTTTATTTCGACCATAATGTTCACGTCTCCACTATGTTCAAATTAATAGACTGGGACACCCTACATTACATGCTAATGTACATTATTGAAAATATCCAAGAGTGTTACAAGAGTACACTGGCAGTTTATTTTTTAACTTCCAAAGTTTTGTATGTATGCTCATATATGTCGCCATCGCGATTTGTTTTCTGCTAATAAGAAGTTAATAAATAACAGTATTTTCTCAAGTTTGATTTTGTTCATCGTCTACCAGGTATACATTAGAATTTGAAAAGAGAAGGATATATTAATACATTTTACGATGATTAAATTACAGTCTACTATCACTATCGTAGGCCATCCACTATCTCCAAGTCGTAACGCAAACGCCAGTGGCTCGCGTTTAGCAAGCTGAGCGTTAAAACAGCGAGAGTGTGATTTCGGAAAAAAAAACAGGGCAAAAATCCAATAAAAGGGGAGAAATGAAAACAGGATGAGAGGCTGTATCATTAACCCCGCCGAGAGAAACGGTAAAATGTAATGGATATAGAGCGTGGTGTGTTTACGTTACGTTCACCAGGGATGGTGCATTACGCCGATACCTAGGGGCGCTCTCATTAGGGCTGCTAATTGGGGTTACGCCTCCAGCGAGTCACTCGACACCATCACTTGTTTTCGAAAATGATAACTAGTGCACTTGATCTCTATTTGCCAACTAACTAATCTTACGTTTATGCGATAACCTCGCCTGCTGCTACAGAGATAACACATTCTTTGCTACCAAATTGGAATGGAAAAATGAGAAGAATTAAAACTCGCACAGAGCGATGAAATTGCCATGTGTATAAAAACATATCTACCGCAAGATTCCATTGCAAACAGGGTCGTCCTCATTGCATAAATTTTAAGTTGATTTACAATATTAAATTCAAAACTTTTACTCATAGATACAACATTTCAGAAGAATTATCATTTAGAGCATAAAACTTATAAAAATGAATTTAAATAATAAAAAATGATACGACAACACATCTCAGCATGTGCCAATACGCAAATCTAGTGCTGCCGCGAGACTAGACTAGACGAAAAGTGATACGACTCTAGTCTCGTCTCGAAATTGCGAGACAATAAATAAAGTCAGTCTCGTCTTGTAAACGAATTCAAGGAGAATTACCTGCAATGATGGAGTATAGCGTTCTTACAGTTCCATCGTAACTGTACAGTAAAAGCGTATGTAAGTAGGTATTAGTAATAGCTAATCATTCGGCAAACTTAGCGAAAGAGTTCTGTTAACAAAACAAAAATATCATTCAAAGGATGCGCTGCATCCCGATGTCATGTAATGTCATAATCGGTATCAAAAACTGCCACGAGTAACAATATGTGATTGCTGAACTAGCAATTTTCAAATTTAAAAATAAATAAGCGGAAGCGTTATATTGTCGTACATAAGAAAATGGCATTGCCGAAATTTTATAGTAATTAGTAGGTAGCTATTACAAAGCGAGAAGAGACGAGACGAGACGAGACGAGACGAGAAATTTCGCAGCCAGCACTACGCAAAAACAGGCAAACCTAAAACAATGCTGCTAACGCACGTAGTTCTTCCCATGCGTCCCCCGCATTAGTTATTTGTTTCTTATTAAACTTATTATAGTTAGTGAAAAGATACCAAAGATAGTAGTCAATGGAAAAGAATAAATTAGTTCAGAAATGATTTACGTACTTCATCAAAAATCCGTAACAAATTATTTATCCAAGCATCACCCGTAAGACAGAGGAAAAGCGCTTCTTAACAAAGAATTTATAAACACTGGTAAGAAAATAACGATAAAAGGATCTAATAGGACAATTTCACAAATTAAATGTAAGATTGAATTCGCCTGAATGATGGTCGCTCCTGCTTAAAATAAACAATTCACAAAAAATAAACTGCATTATTTAAAATCAATAATATCGTGTAACCAGTGAACTGTACACTAACGTACCATACAGTTCACTACGTTTAACTAAGGCAAGAATTTTGATTGCAACATTATTCTTTTAACCTTTATAATACATAGAAACTATTCCTTTATTTTGTTGTACAGTTGCTTTTTTAAGATATCCTTCTGCTACATTGTCATTTTTAATCAGTTCAAGGAGAAGGTTATACACGATGATAATATTAAATTTATAGTTTTCGTTTTTTTTTTTAGTTTATGCTTTGGGATCCGCATAGACCCCCTGTTAGCATTCAAATGTACCTTTTATTGTACTAGCAGTTTTACACTTATCGGTAAAAAAAATATTTAGCAACACTGTAAGTTATGCGCATGGTTGGTATCCCCGCGTGTCACTGTCAGGTAGGTGTATTGTTGTAAACAGCAACGTGCGTGAAGAAACTAATCTCAAATAATTCATTTATTTAATGTATTGAACATGATGTCTTCAACTCCAGCAAATACTTTAAAGCCTCCAACTGCAACTTACACTAGACGATATCTAACAGATGAGAAACTTCGAAAATGTTAGAAGAAGGTGATGAGGAAGAGTTTAGAAGGCTTGGGTGTGTTAGAGTCTGATCATAAAGACATCGTAGAAGAGGATGACTCAGTAGAAGACCTAATAACCGTTAATACAAACAACGGCATGAATGATAAGTCGTTCAGATAAAGGAGCGGAAACTTTAATTGCAAAATCAGGTATGCAATGGAACCTTGAAGAGTTCTCGAAGAAAAAACCATCGCAACTACCACCAAGTGCTTCATCTTTTTCAACAATGAATGAAGCATTGAAACTATTCATTTGCGTAGAAATCGTTGATGAGTTGTAGAATATACAAATTACAAAGCTGAGCAAGTGTAAAATGAGTGGAATGAAATTCATCCTACTGAAAAGAAAACTTGGATTACAACCGATGTTGTTGAAATGTATGCTTGTATTGGATTGTTATTTATACAAGGAGCTTTAAAAGGGCATAAATGAACCTGTTTATGTTCTAGGGTGCAAGCAAGCTAAATATTGTAGGCCAATATTTCCGGCAACTATGTACAGAGACGGATTTACTGCTCTATTACGATTTATGCGTTTCGACAACATTGGTACTAGAAATGAACGAAAACAGCATGATAAACTAGCCACGTTCAGGGATGTTTTTAAGATTTCCGTGGAAAAGTGTGTAAGTTATTTACATCCCGCATTCCATATGTGCGTTGATGAACAAATAGTCGGACTTCGAGTATATATAAAAACAAAGCTGATAAATATCGTTTGAATCTGTGGATGCTTGCTGATACCGACTCTGCCTACATACATGCTTTGGAAGTTTGTATAGGCAAGGAAAGATATATTCCTGAAAAACAACAATGCAAAAGAGTCGTACTTGATCTGACGAAACACTTGAAATCTGGGTTTGGAATCACAACTGAGAATTTCTCTAGAAATGTTCCTTCAGCTAATGCTTTATTTTAGAAAAGGGGTTAACACTGTGCGGTACAATGCCAAAGTACAAGACTGATATTCCACAACAAGTATTACCTCGGTGCAATCGAAATAAATACTCAAGTAAATTTTGCTTTGACAAAGACATCACAATAGTTTCCTATGTCCCTGATAAAAATAAAGCTGTAATTTATTGTTATCAACCGAACATCACGATAAAACGGTTTCCTCAGCGGCAACATCCCCGACATAATATTGCACTAGAACTCGACGAAGAGTGGAATTAATACGTTAGACAAATTAGCCAAAGAATATTCTGTAAAACGAAAGACGTTGCGCTGGCCGATGATTCTTTTTTATAACATATTAGATCTCGCTGGTGTAAATGCATTTCTCTGTGACAAAGAATATAACCAGATTGAGAAAAATCTAATTTAGACAGAAGGCGAAAATTTGTTCTTGCGGGAGGTAAATCACTATTACTACCTACCACATGTACAACGAAGCGCTGAAAATAGGTATAACAGGACTACAGACAACAATTCTTGACCGTGTAAAAGTATTAGTGCCCGATCTTCAAACAAAAAAGAAAACGTGTAACTGAAGGTAATCAAGGCTCGACCAAAAACACGATGCTTTTTTGTCCATGATTCAAAGATAGAAAATTTAGGCAGAAGTATTGTAAATGTCAACAATTCGGGTATTCGGAGCATTGTGAAAACTAAATAATTCCATGATGTGGTTTTCGAAGACCATCGATTGAAGGTTTCTGAAAATGCTATTACAGCAGACATCTCCGACAAACGTACATTTCTATCCTACTGAAGAATTAGATAAAAAAGCTATCCGCCGCAGGTCCTCTGTTGGTCAACAATTGATCAAAAACGAATTTAAATGTAAACTTCTCAAGATCGTTTGGGACACTTTAAAATAAATATGATCAACTTTGCGCATCGATTTGCAACCACAAATGAAATCTGGTTCCCCCTCTATAAACCCGATGAAATACACTGGAAATGCAATTACATTTTTTTACGATAAAGGAATACTGCTAATGGAGGCTTCTCCAACGGGCTTCATAATAACGAAATAGCATCTTTTAAGCCAATTCAGACAAAAATACCTGTATAAAAGATCAGATTTAGCGAGGAAAAAAGATATTTCATTAATATAAATGCTCATATAAGCATCACTTCCATCGCAAAACTAAACGCATTTTAGAACGATTTTTTAAGAACATTTACAAAATTATCTATTAAAACAGTTAAACAATACTAAGAAAATGTAATTTTGTCTTTATATCTTTGGCAATTTCATGTTTATGACATTGAAAGGCAGCTGCGTAATTTAATTTCAAATGTAATGTATTAAAACAACGATTTCGTGGTTGCTTTATATTACATACAAACTGATCCTCTATTAAAAAATATAGCCAATTTAATATTCATTTTTAATTTTCTAATTATACAGTTTGAATATATGAAATCGTTTGTTCTGTGTTCCGCTTCGTTAGTTAAATTAAAAAATCCACTGTTTCAAACAAGAAATATTGATTGTTCCTATTAATTCTGAACATATAAGTGCGTAACAACGGAACTAGCAAGTGTTTTAGTCCATTTAATTAGTTGTTAAAGCATAAGAAAATCGAGTACCTTATTCAATATCGGTCCGACTGTTCGAAAGATATGATGCATTTCGTCATTAAAATGGTTAATGGAGTATGAGGCTCCGAGAGAGATCAAAATTCAAACTCGCACAGTCCACGAGCAGTTGCAAATCCACGAACAAAATTGCGGTGGCATTTTTGCTCTTCCAAAGGAAAAAAGCACTCCATGTTCTACAGCGAACGGGAAGACCGATTCTGCACGGCCGACTCGCTCATTACACATCAAAATCAATTAATCAGCACACTTTGATTGACTTAGCTGCAGCGATTTTACAGCATTTCAATCAATCTCGTGTTACCGTTGCCTCACAACAAGAACTCATACGTACGCCTATCAGAAATCTCATAACTGGGAAAAGATATCGTGGATATATAATAATTACACGTTTATTAGCACTAGGAATTTAAAAAAACGTTTTCAGTGAACCCCATAATTCAATTTGCTGTTTTTGCACAGGCTTGTAAAAGTGTGCGAGGCTACAGAACTAATCTAAAAGACGTCACACCCATAATTAATACTCAATCTCACAATATGAAACTTTGAAAAAGCTTTGGAACCTAAAAATACTAGGAGTTATTGCCGGGTTTGAGCAAAACCCGAAGCATACCGAATAAATAAAGTTTTCAATAAATACATTCTTACATTATACAAAAACATCTTAAAGCTTACCGAATGATCAGTTAATTAAGAAAATTATTTTTTGTTCTACATAAATTACTAAACAACGTATACAATTAAGTCTGATGATCGAGAAGGCGGCCGGATGATAGTAACACATTAATATCTTCACTGGAGTAAAAATACGAGACCTGCGTCCACATTAATGTTAGCTAATTTTGCTGCCATAAATGTGCTTTAAGGATGCGTTATAGAAAATATAGAAAATAAATTCACTGTGTGATAAATATAGTTTAATTTGCCATTGTACAAAACCGTAATAGCGAAGTCTGCTTTATAAAGTTTCACCTTCAAATTTTCATCTAAACCACGAACGCTTTATCTTGCCATTTACTTTCAAAGTTTTTACCGTACAACTTCGTTCAAATCCCCAGATTCCCTCGTCTATCCTTCGCGCTTGCACTCGTTTGGCAGCAACTCTTAGTGGTGTTGACATTAAAACCTACCAGAATCGTTCTCAACGTTTGCTCACTAATTCCAACACTTACCCTAAGAAATTCTAACATTATAGCCTGCGCCTGCGACAATTTCAAAGTTTGCCTCCTTTCCTTCGTCTATTATTGCCCTCGAGTTTCCGTAAATACATTTTTAAACATTTTTCCTTGTGCGCTCTGCCGTTGGAACCGGTCGGCGATGTGCTTCAAATCCATTTACTTTGTTATTAGCACTTGGCTCGCTTAACCGTATCGGAGTTGGGACGTTCCTACTTGATAACCCATCGAAAACGTCCCACAGGGCCATTCCCCTCGTCTGTGGGTGCTGTTAGGGCCTGTCTGGCTGTATCTGCATAGTTCTCTCCTGTTGAAATCCTGCAGGTAGATTAGCGCTTGAATATTTTACAGTGAACCTGAAGACTTTTTTCGAGGAAGTTGCTAGCAAACCACAACCCCAGCAACTCCAAGGAAAAGTAGTATAGATGCCCACATGATAGTGGCAGACTAAAATAATGACCCTGAAAAATCTTAACAGGAAATATGTAGAGGCAATCGGACCGCATTTCTGTGACCTTAAGTGTCGTTTCCTTCATCTGTCAGTACAGATAAAGTGCGAATAATAGCCTCTAGAACATTTTGCCGGTTTTAACGTCCATTTCCCTCCTTCGCCATTAATGCTTTGGAATTTATAGTGGTTTACTTTAGAGGTTCTGGCAATCAGATTTACCAGAAACTTTCTGTAAATCGGTTTCCTTTGGCTGTTATTGGAGCGCCAAGACACATCCGGATGCAACTACAGATATTTTAACTTCGACATTCTGACCTTCGGACCCGAAGTTGAGGTCAAATAAGTCCAATTCGTTCGCTAACCACAGGTACCAGCCTTTACGGAATTTTTTTCAATATTAAAGTACTCAAAGTCCATTTGGGACGATATGGCATTTCACCCTTCCGACAACTCCTTCAAGGCTAGTAGCTTTATTATTGGCTCGTAAGCTCACCACAAAAACCGTAAATGTAGACAAAACACAATATATGGTAGATCTAATCATAGATAGAAAAGTAATTAAGTAGACAGAAGAATACAAACATTTGGAAGTGTATTTAACGGAAGAACGAAAGAGACGAAAAGGACATACTGGTGAAAGTAGGCAAAGGAAGAAGGGTTACAGGCCAATAAATTCAGTGTTGTGGAGTAAAGCTATTAGGAAGAGTATAAAAATACTCTCATTCGCTAATGGAAAGCACAGTTACATATGGCTCAGAAGGCTGAACTCTAAATAAGAGAATGCGAAACAGAATTAATGCGATTGAGAAAGCTTTTGGTGAAGATGCTTAGAAAAACATCAGAAAATCGCGTAAGAACAGAAAGAATTGGAGAAATGAGAGAAAGCGCTTTGAATTTAATTCCTCGTGTCCGCTTATTTAAGAATACCGCGTTTCTATTGGGTAATTTTAATGATAAAATTTCACTGTTTTCGGGATATTTCAGAAGTTCTTGCAAGTATCTTGAAAATCAGTATATTTTCCTAAAGGGAAACTTGTCGCTAATTTAACCGTCTTTGTATCACTTAAGGTAGCAGAAATCCCCAAGTATATCATCTTATCTTAAAGAGACTCGGTATACTAGTTAACTTCTGTTTCACTGAACTTGACTACTATTCGAATCTTATGGGGCAGGTATCCTCTACCTCTTTGCTACCCATTTCTGTTATTGGTACTTGAAGATCTGCAGGCGCCTTTCCTCAATCTATTACTAGCATTAGAGTCCAACTACGCCTACAGACGTTCCTCTCTTTAGAGCGCCTGTGTGAGATGAGGAATAAATGCACTCTTTTTTCAAAGGTATTTTAGGTTTTGGGAAATAATTAATTACATAGAACTATAAATATTCGATGAATTTAACTAATATTGTTCAACTTCTTAAAACTGTCGTCCCATAAGTTTACATGTTAGCAATCAAACATGCAACCTACCTCAGTAGAGGCTTCAATTTTAAATTTTGGTAAAAGAAGAATATAGCATTAATATATTCGCATTTATTATGCCGATATACTGTGAGTTTAAGCGGAAATCGCTTGGCACAAACAATCCCTCTAACTGTCCTCATATTTGCTGACCCCCGCCACCAAAACATAAAACTCGTAACTTTTTCCAACGCAAAGGGTACCTCTGAATGGAAACAAACAAAACTGAAAACCCGCAAAAAAAACCATACAAATGTATTGAATAACAAGCAAGATCGTTTCAAATTAAAGATATTTTTTTCTGTTATTGGTCTCCCTGTGCTTGTGTGACCCTGTGACGCCTTATCTAGGGTCAGAGGCCACCGGGACAAACAAGGCACGTCTTGTGACGTCGTCAAGACGTCACTCTGCTGGATCTCCTCATTGGAAATATTGGAGCAAACATTTTTATGGATTTATTTTTAGTGGTATCACTCTTATCTAACAGTAAACATCAGCATCAAAAAAGTTATCAAAAAACGGCCTTGCAATTATGATACTCCAATTTGATTTATTGTCAATCACGTAAACTGCTAAAATTAATACATTCTAGTACTGTATAAAAAATAACATCTAATATTAATATCTAACGGTCAATGAAATCTGAAGTTTCTATCGGTTTCGTTGTTGTTTCTATTCTTATACTGACGTACGAGGGTCGTCTCTGTATTTGTACCATAATAGCACGAGATAGGTACGTGTTTACCTTAATGTTTATGTATTATTAAATCGTGGAAGATTTTTAATAGTGCGGGCAATGGGACTAACCACTTTTTTATTGGTAACTTTGGTAACATTTTGCATTGATATTTTAAGATTTGTTTACAGACAACATTTTGGATCTCGGAGTTTCCTGTATTTTTAGCAGCAAGGATCCCCAAACGAACTATTTGCCATATATGAACCATTTGGTATTGGGAGTTTCAAGAACATTTAACGTCAAAGACGCACAAAACTCCTATCATAACACCTTTGGACTTTTGTGTTCGGAATTACTCAAAAAAAAATTGAGCGCACGCAAGACCCGTAAATAATTCTGCTTAGATACGATAGCGAATTGCACAATTCGAACAAGAATGATGATCTATTAAACTTATATACTTTTATTTAATATAAGATATTTCTGAGTTTTCAGCTTTACTTAGATGTAACAGTTAAAAATAAAATACGTAACGACCTCGGTATAAAATCCAGTTGCCTATTATATAAACAAACTTACATTTAAAACACTGCGTTTAGTAACAATTAATAAAAACCAGCACTGGACGACATTTTGTAACTGAAGACATGATATATTGGTCTCCTAGTTCTTCATTAATTTCTGTTTTCCATTTTTGGGGGCTTGGTAACGAAATCGAGGATATTTCAATTCAAACGCCCGATTGTTATAAAGTCATCAGTTATAAAAAACAAAATATACAATAGTACACATTCATGCTATATAATAAAAATAAAACATCCGAAAAAAAGCCCGTCACCAGACAGTCATTACTCATTACTATACTGTGCACTAAAATATTTGTAATTTACTTTTTCAATCCTCCATTTATCTGTTTGCAGTTAGTGGCTTCCATGACCCATTATTTTTCCCAAAATCAAAATATTTTTAAATTCAAGTACACCGAGCAAAAAAATCAGCAGTAAATAAGTCGGCGAACCCCTTAGCGGGAACAATCATATGTCCCACTTACTCTTTTGGATACAATTTTTGAATTGCTAATTTATAATCTTTCTTTTTGATTAATGTGTCAATCAATTTTGTGCTGTAGCGATTACTATATGCAATTTGTTCAATAATCGAAATCTCTTTCGTATAGCCATTGCTATGTTTATGTGTTTTATGGTGACGAGTTCTGCGATATTGTGATATCTGTTAGTGTAGGTTTTCTATAAATAAAATATTCGAATATGTTTTTAGAATTTGATTTTATATTTTGAGTGCAAATCATTAATATATCTGTTTTGTTTTGTATTAATGAACGTTAAGAAATCACCAATAAACTCAAATGAACTATTAAAACATGCTCAAATATCATCAACGTAACAGAACCAAAACATAATTTTCGAAGATTGATTTGATTAAACAATTCGATCTTCTAAATTTTCCATAAATATATTAGCTAAAACTGGTGATATTGGACAAAGTTCGAATAATTGAATCAAATAATTTCTTCCGTTAATTCAACACTTTTGTTACTAAAGATATTATTTAAAAAAGAAATACAGCCTTGAGGGGGTATTTGTGAAAACATATCATCGAAACTAACTAGTTTGCATTGTGATGGTATATAAATATTTGACTGAATATTTTGGTGTGTATTCTAAACTAGTAACTATATTATTTAATGTTTTTACTAACATGTGGTTGCGTGCGTTTATACATGTCA
Organism: Limonius californicus; assembly: GCA_014611495.1. Classification (NCBI taxonomy): domain Eukaryota; kingdom Metazoa; phylum Arthropoda; class Insecta; order Coleoptera; family Elateridae; genus Limonius; species Limonius californicus. The sequence continues at coordinate 25,901 of JABXWE010003675.1, forward strand.
GTACCGGTCTAATAGGCATTTGGAGTTTATGTATTTTCATTAAACCGTATAGTTTTGGTGGTTGTGGATTTGGATGTATTATTTTTCTTTTCTCGTAATCTGTTAAGGTAATAATACAGTTATTTAATGTTTGTTTTAGTTTGTTGTGATATTTTTTCGTGGGATCTCTATTTAAGGTTTTGAAAAATTATGAACCTTTTATATGTAATCATCTTTATGTAAAATAACTAAAACATCATCTTTATCTGTTTTAAGAGAAATAAAACTGTTTGTTGATTTTTTCTTTAATTGAAGCAGGCAATAAATTATTATGTTTGTTTGTTTTATAATTTGAATGTTTGTTTGTTGTTGACCTGTCTTCTAATAAATAGGCGATTTGAAATTTTGCACAATTGTTTTGATATGAAATACATACCTACAATTATAAAGTCTCAATGACCTATTTTAGTTAGAGCAAAACATTTAGCATTTAAAGCAATACATTATTAAAAAAAAATTTTTTTTTGAAAATATGTTCTGCATTTCCTGCTAAAATTTCTCAAATATTGTTAGTGAATTTTAAGAATTGACAGAATTTAAATCGAATCCTTTATATTATTTATTTAGAAATTTTCCTTCATTGTAACTAAATTCTGTGTTTGTCAAATTTAGGAAACGAGGATGAAAATTTATAATGATGTTGCGTTTTGTATAATTTGTAAGTTCACGCGTGCTTTGTTCTCATCTTAATAGTTTGTGTTTCTATATTGTGTATTTTCTAATTTTACTTTGCTAACTAATTCTCTAATATCATTGTTATAAATGCCAAATTCAGTTGGGTGTAATTTGCATGCGAGTTCTGTGTGGAGTACCTTTAAATGAACGTGCAAGTTGTGTCGTATTCTGAATCATTTCTTTGATTCTTTTTCAATCATTAAGTTTGGCGTCTTTGAAGATCTTCTTCTCAGTTTAGTAATTCTTAGTTCTTGTATTGATGCCAATATATGTAAATATGAATTTCAAAGGAGTGAGGCTAAAAACAGTTGGCAAATTCCGCATTATTTCCAATGAGCCTTTGATTCTTTAATTGCTTTTGGCTTCCCCAAAAGAAAGCATCGGCAAACGTTACGTTGGGACTCGTAGAAAGTCATAAAATCGATCAAATCTATTTTTTTTAACAACAAAAATTTGTAATCGTGTCTCTAAAGTTTGGTTCATTTGTCCACTTGTCAATTCTATCCATAGACATACTGTATGTTGTATTTAAAGTCTTTTCAGTTGAATATGGCACTTCAGCAACTTCAATAACTTGTCCAAAAACTAAGGACAAATAACTTCAACCGAAGATACTTCTCTCTCGTCGTACGATATTGTCACCTTACCGAACTATTCTTATTTATCGAACTTTTTCCTAAAATTATAAAATGTCTGTAAGTCACACTCTCCTACAGACTTTCGTTGTAAGATATACTCGAAAGAATCTTACAAAATGTCACCTTACAAGCTTTAAACTCAAAGTTTTGAAGGCCGGCATTCAAATTTCGATTCAATTCAATTCAAAATGGATAGTAGAAGTATTAAAAACACGGTTATGGGGGGGGGGGGGATTAGTAGATAGTTTTTAATTTACTGATTATTTGTGCTTATGAGGGAGCGAACTACATCACCAGTGTTCTGAAGGTCCATTTAAATGGCCAAACCAATTAAAGCTCATACAAACCCTCAACGAAGATACAATGCGTTCTTTCATAGTGTTTTTAGTTTACAGGCATCTTTTAAATTTGCCTTACTTTTACGTAAACAAGTTCGAATACAAAGATATTTAACTCGTTGGCGTTTGTTTGAAAATTTTTAAAAAATAAATTCCTGGTACTGTCACAACTGACATCCGTAATTAAGTACAGTAAAACTCGGTTATAAAGACACTGAAGGGACTGCAAAATTTAGTTGTTACAACAGAAGATCTAGCATTATGTATCTAACTCGTATTTATTGTTAAAAACATCTGAAAGCTTAAGTATTTAATTCAGAACTTTAAGCATAATTATGTACATAAATAGTTTTATAAAGTAACAACACCATTCTTCAATTAATAATAATTAATTAATGTTTACAGATTTACGAAACCCTGGAATTTCTGTTCGTTGCACTACACGCTTCCAATTAAGTATTTTCTAGGATTTTCTTAAAATGCAGATTATGTCAAAACATCCCTATTGTAGACATTTCAAATAATCGTTTAATAATTTGCCAAAATCTAGAAGGTCTCACTTAATTTCGGAGACGGCACTTCCCCATCTTCTAACTGCTCTTCTTCGTTGTCTCAATAGCCGATGCCGTTATATCAAAGTTTCACTGTATATGAAATATTGTACGAAATAATTTTAATACCATCATAAATTCCCGAACACCACTTAATCAGATAGATTTATGGAATTTCTGAAATATTTTACTTTGGCATATGGGTTTATGTGCCCACGTTTTAACTAGCGAACTAATTTTGTACTGGCTCGAGTTTACTTCAATGATTTTATAATACTCTTTTTCCACAAACAGTTAAAAAATTTGCATATTTTGTTCAGGAAATTTAGTGTTCCTTTAACATATCATGAAGCAAATTTTCAATTGCTTTCGGGAACAATTCCGTAGAAAACTGAGGTTTGACTCATATTTTCCACTAATTATGAAATTTTTAAAGTAACAAGTTCTAGTGTACGCATCCATACTAATACAGCTAGGTATAACATATTAATCTACTACTAATATTTGTAGCTAGGTACAGGTAAACCAGTTGCTCCTCGCAATGGCGCAGGTAAAGAGATATTAACAAAGCAGTACGTGGCTATAAAGTAGTAAAACGACGAGGGGTCTTTGAGAGAACACATAAAACGTCTAGCTGAAAAGCTAATCATCTTTTTACAGCTTGTAAGGCACTTCAAATAATTGAGACATAAAGGAAAAGGTGTTGTATAAACAAATTTGGACTTGTCAACACACTAATTTCTTGCGAATATCCTTGGCGGGTATGTTTATTTACATTCGTCGTTTCGTTAATCTTTAAACCTTTCAAAGCTTCTACATTCTGTGTTGGGGTATATTTAGAAATGCCAAATTCGAACTAAAGTTGCGCGTGCATACAAACGAAACTAGCCTTAAGAACAAGAATCGACAGAACGGTCGCTGAACAACCGGGTCGCATTTGTGATTACAGTTCACGATGATATAAATTGGAGCACTTTTTGAAAAACTTTTAAAAATGAAACGACCGCCGTTAACCTATAGTTTTAATATTCATAAACGCCTCTATCAAACTACTCACGAGTATTTAAAAAAACTTTCATGGTCTCTGGAAATAATACAACGGCTTGCACTTAATGATCCATTTTAAGCGAACAATAACCTCCAACGGTATTTCGACCGAAGAGCGTTGTTATCAACGCAATATTGCAATACTTCTCCGCGATATTTAAAGAAAACTGGTATGTTGGTTACACTTGTCTCGTGCATACGGGGGTATCAAAATATTTAAAAAATAAATGTATCAGTTATAAAACAACGCAACTGAAACTGTGCATAAAGAATAAGAAATACTGTTTATTTACACCAGCATTATTTATAAATAAACTAAATTTGGCGTAGAAATTAAATATCTAAACTTCTAGGTTGTTAAGCGGTTATCGCAGGATTCGGTTTATGTTTAAAACGGCATTGAAAGATGCACAAATTAAAATAAAACGTGGTATCTTGACAATGAGATGAGAAATAGTAAACAAGCTGTTGCTGGTTGCGAAACTGAAATAATCACCAGATTAACACGCTACCAAACTTTTATGATATCGCTCTATTATTTATCTACTCCACTCTTGTAGTGATGGATTTTTCTTTCATCTTAACGTTTGATATAAACAATCAATATCCAGCAGTTTCAGTTTTGTTTGTATATAAGTTTAATCTGCTTATTTGCCATGATTTATTACAACATAATTTATGTAAAAGCAATTTATTTATACACGCAGTGATATTTAGATGTTGATGGCATCACATGCAACAATTGTGAACGAAATAAAGTTTTGTGCAAGGTTTTTTCCAACGAAGGGCGCTGCGTCATTAGAGGTTGAACAGAAAGAAACTAAATTATAAACAATGGAAAAACGTCTCCTAGTATGCCCGTAGGTTTTCTTTTTAAGTTACAAAGAATGAGAAATATCGTGCCAGCACTGTTGTGGCATTGCTTTACTGAAAAACATTTTTATGGCAAAAACAAGATTTTCCTCCTATTACAGTCGAACTTGATGAAATGAGTATAGTAGCACTTCCACATGCACTTATTGACAGTAAATATTTGACCATACTACATGAAATAAACAAACTATACGCACGTAATAAACATATACTTATAACATATGTATTACATATATTTTAAACAAAAAAAATGCGGAATAGGAAACATTAGTTTGCTTCAGAAATTTTATTATAATTGTCGATAGTGTACATGAAAATCTTCCAAAGTCGGCGGCAACAATCTCCAGTTACTTCTTTATATCTTTGTCAATTTCACTTAATGTGACAACGATAGCGCATTCCCTTCCTTTTCTGACCATTTATATTCGCAAATGCTACGGCAGCGATTAGAAGAACAAGAAAAATCAACGTAGGTTCATTCCACACAAGAGGGCGGGCGCTGTAGAGGTTAGTTGGGTTTCGCACCGGAACCCTAAGCCCCTCTTCAGCCAGTAATAGGAACGTAAGGAAACGAAAGACCAGGAAAATTGTATAATGGAATTTCGTGGTTAATACTGTCCCAGCATTTACCTGTATGACCCAGGAAAACCCGTCTCGGGACAAAAGGCTCGGGGGGGTTCGAACCCAACACCTCCCGAATGAAAGGTAAACGCTCTACCGCTGGGCTACCTTCCGCGGTCGATTAGAAGAAGAATGGGTGCTGCACTTTAAAATTTCTATAATATACAGCTCGTTTATTAGGGACGTTTTTGAAACGGGGTTTCTGTGAAAAATTCGAGATACAGAAAAATTCGACTTGTAGAAGTTCGATTGTACTTTATCATTATGGTACACATTCTACACCATCGCACCTATGATACAAGCTTTTTCTGTATTGGCTTCCTATAATTAACCATCAATAACTAATATAAAACACCTTCTCTAAATAAAAATTGTATTTAAATAAAAATCGTTTTATAAAAACTTGTACAAGGCGTTTTTCAAAAACAATACTAATACTAATAATAATTGTATAGCCGTTATCAGAGCCTGGTGGTATCGGAATTTACAGGTTTCATCGCGCCAGCGCCTTCGACTTGACCTAACGACTACCCCATCGATGGACCCTCGGAAGTACTGTCGGTCGTTGTTGTACCCCTGAACGGGCCACCCATCCTATTATAGCAATAACCTGAGCCAGCGTTGCCTAACTGCTTCCCTTAGCTTAACAGAACATCTGGTAAAAATGTTACTTTTAGACGGGAGAGCCACGAAGGTCACCGAGAAGGGAAACTGTTTCCTGAAATTTTTAAATTTGCTATTTTGGCTCAGGAACTTATTAATAGAGGCGGCCGTGGGCTAGACGTTAGCGCGTTAAGACTTCTACGCTGAAGGTCCTGGGTTCATTTCCCAGTACCGGAACATCGGATTTTTAACGGCCGTTCTCCCTCGCAAGGCAAAAGGCAAACCAGCGCGGTATTCTGCCTAGTAAATTTTCTCTAGAGTACAAGTGTTTACACTTCTCGTGGTTCGGAGCCCACGTTAAGCTGTAGGGCCTCTATGTCTGTGGTACTTTAATCGCGCAACACAGGCATAGGAGAGAAGATCGCTACGTCTCGTAAGAGATAAAGCACTTGAAGAAAAACTTATTAGTAAGTCATTCTTTGCATAGCGATGACGTGACAAAAGAGGAGAGTACGTATCCAGTTAGGCTGACGAGAGTAGAAATAGAGGTACTGCTAGCTAACGGGATCGAATATGCAATAATAGTGCCCTACGCAATGAACATTAACGACAGTGTAAGTAACAAGAACAACATATTTCACGAAAAGATACAAGAAACGGTGGAATGCGCCTAGGATTAGATAATCCTATTAGGCGATTTCAATGCGATAGTGGATTAAGGTGAAGATAATTACCAATGGTCAACAGAAAAAAAGAAATAATGAAAATCTTGGGAGACGAGAGAAAATCATAGAGCATGGTGGAGCGAAAAAAACTAAAAGAGCTATGGCAACAAAGGAACTCCTATAGCAGAAGTATTTGACAACCAGACAGGGCAAGACTAATAAGAATAAATCCCAAAGACGTACAGCAAAATTACTTGAGGCAAAACACAGAACGTGGGAGAAGTTCAATAGGAATATGGAAAAAATACCAAGGAACACAAACAACTGTTGTTTAAAGTTTTACGGAAGTTTAAGAAAGAAAAGCAATACACACTGACTCAGCTACAGGTTAAGAATAGAACATGAATAGAATAGAAGGCACAGATTGGAAATAACATCTCGAGGAATTATTAGAGGAAGAAGTCCAATACCAACATCTGAAAGGAGGCATACCAAGTACATAATAACTAATAAGAAAAAGATCAACCAAGAAACGACGAAGAAGAATACATGACAGAAATAAATATGAAAGAGTCAGAAGAACGCACTTAAAAAATTAAAATTGGGAAACGCGGCGGGGAGCAATAAAATAAAGTCGGAGATTATAAAACTCTGTGAGAAAGAAAAAAAAACACTGTTTCAATGTTGAGCTCAATCTTTTTGTCAATATGCCGATGACGTAGTACTGATAAGTTACTGCGAGATAAATCTACAACATAATCTTAATGTATGGCATAAGCAATTTACTGAAAAAGGTATGACGACAAATCGGCAAAAACAAAGGTGCTAGAGTACTGAGGGTCAACGAGGAATAGACTTGAGGCATTAAGCAAATTATTATATGTAATACATAGGAGCTTCTTAAAACATATGCACATCACCAAAAAACGAACATGGCCGTTCGCAGTACCATCTCAGTGCCAACAATTACTTGTAGCAGCGAATTCCGAGTTATACGATTATCGGAGGTGCAAAAGAAGAAATTGCGGATAGTTGAGAATGAGTTCCTCAGAAAAGTGGAAAGTGTAACCCGGCTACACAGAATTGCCAATATTGACATTAATTAAAACACTGCTTGCAATGTAAATCATTGGTGAAATCTATAGAAGAAAACCAGTTGTAGTAGTCCGTTCTGTTGACAAGGTTGGGAGGAAAACAGATTACCGAAGAAGATTTGGAAATCAAAGAAGCAGGAAAAGAAAAAGTCAGAGGTCGGCCAAGGCTTAACTAAGATGATGCTATTAATACATGCTTAAGAGCTTTGAATACAGACAGTTTCGCGCAAGATCGGGCACTTCTACAAAATATAGCAGCACCCACACAATATTTGTAAGTCTTACATTAAACAAGTTTTAATTTGTTTGCTTTCCTCCTTATATTTCAAGACCTCCATCAAGAAACACACTATACAAAGGAAGTTGAATTCGATTTAATGCTCCTATAACCAGATACATTATAACATTTGTAAAACTGTATTTAGTTTACTCTATTGGCATGTAGGATTCAGTAACAATTGCTGTCAGTGGCACCGCTTTCCAGAACGAAATCAAGAATACTGACAATTTTGTGAACTTATTTTCGACAATTCCGTCAGTTTTAAAGTTTCCAGTAATCCTAATAGAAATCTTGATCACTTTTGCTTAATTTACATTCTTGAACAAACAATTGTCACTTGAAAATCAAAAGAACAGCTATTTGAAGATTACTTTTTTAATGGAATGCCCTGTATTTGTTTGGATATTTGGACAGTTTACGAAATTCTTAATACGGATACCGTTTTTATTGCAACATCCAATAAAAGTACAGGACCATTACATTTATTGCCCCTAACAACAAATCTAATATTGAAAGAGCAGGTGATCTCGTAAGTCATAAATATGGCCCGTTATCTGCAAATCTTCCCTGCAAAAGTTCGTCACAAGTTGTGCGATGGCGGGCCGTCATACTGGAACCACATTTGGCTACGGACAACCAAAGGCAGACCGTCGTCGCGTCGGTCAAACAATTGATAATTATTGTGTTTATTTTGCTATTATGCATTAAATGTACTATTCCAGTTTTTATTAAAAATTGCATTTCCAAAGCCTACTTCGACATTTTCTTTTCTTTAGAGATTTTTGACAATTATTGATTTGTATTAATTTAATAGGCTTCCAACAAATATCAGAAAATAAGTAATCTTCAAAACGCTGTTCGTGTGTTTCGCAAGTGAAAACATTTCGTCGTAGACGGTCCAAAAGAGAGCATATATGACGCCCAGGTAATTTCGCAGCAGATAGTTCGATAATTATAAGCCAATTGGCTAAAATTAAAATTTACGTATATTTCTTAAATCTTCCATTACGTTTCTGTAGTTTTATTTTATTGAAAAGCCCCATTTCATATTTACTTTTGCACAATAATTGAAACATTATTTCAGCGTGTCTCAAATGACCTTTACGAATTAGCCAACTCAATCATCTAATGGATGGTACGTGTCGAAAAATCTACGCTATTAGCGTAACGCTAGGCTATTGGCGCATCACTAGATTATTAGCACAACGCTAGGCTACTAGCAGAGTCCTAGGTTATTAGCGCAACGCTAGGCTTTTGGCGCAAACGCTAGGTTATTGGCGCATCACTAGATTATTACCACACCGCTAGGCTATTAGCGTATTGCTAAGTTATTAGCCTAATGGTAGGCTATTAGTGCAATAGTAGGCTATTAGCACAAGAAACATGTTCACGAATTGATACTAACGCTAGGCTTTTGGCGCAAGGCTAGGCTTTTGGCTCATCACTAGATTATCCAACGCAACGCTAGGCTATTAGCAGAATCTTAGGCTACTGGCGCAACGCTAAGTTATTAGCCCAACGCTAAGCTATTAGTGCAGAATCCCAGGCTATTAGCGTAACGCTAGGCTTTTGGCGCAACGCTAGGCTTTTGGCGCATCCGTAGATTATCAGCGCAACGCGAGGCTATTAGCAGAATCCTAGGCTATTCGCACAACGCTAAGTTATTAGCCCAACACTATGCTATTAGCGTAACGTTAGGCTATTAGCGCATCACTAGATTTTCAGCGCAACGCTAGACTATTAACCGAACCCTAGGCTATTAGTGCAACGGTAGGCTATTAGCACAAAAATATGTTGATACTTTAAATATTACTAATAAATTATTAATTTAAGTGCTGATTTATCACACATTTTACACACAAATTGTATGTAATGAACTTGAAACGCGTGGCGGTTCGTCAATTTTTAGGGTTGGTTTTGCGTTGTTCAATTTTCCATAGGTTAATTTATCGGAAAAACTAATAACTTAGGGAACTAGTAACGACGGCGATAAATCTAATAACAAACAAGTACATAGTAATAAATATTACTGTTATTTTGTAAACTTTCTATTTACAAAGTAGGAAGTGTATTCAATCAACATTAAGTGTTGTGGTTTTTCACTTGTTATGGATGATTTGTTTCAATCAATTTTCTGTAGATTAATTTACCAGAAATAGTATTATAGAGTAACTTAGGAAACAGAAAACGGTGGCGAAAAATCTGATAAAACGTAAATAATGCTGCAGTTCAACTATAACCTTTCTGTGTATGTAATAAACTTTAACCGAGTATGGTTTTCCACTTTTTAGGGCGTCTGTGCTTGCTTAATCTGCACAAGAATCTCTCTACTCTTTGAATGTGCAAATATAGCAAACTGTGTCAGCTGGTTAACGCCATTCTAACCCGTATCATCCGATTATAAACTGGCACGACTAGAAACAAAAACAAATTGGTAAAGCCAGCTTTTTCCAACGTTATTTACAAAATTCTGTATATTCTTAATTGTATACACCTAATTTTAGTAACTCACTTATCAATTGCTGTTGAGTATTTATTCCTCACCACATTTTTCTTCAGAGATTAATAAGTACACTCTAGAGATTAGTATGTTTCGTTATCGAGCATTAAGTAGTCAAGTGAGCAGCACGACAGGTGCATTGCGACCTTTCCTCAGCCGTGGTTTTTTAAGGTGATCTAAATATGTCTGGCTTGAACAACGCTAATGCGTGAGTACCACCCTGCTTGGTTGACATCGGACGCAACCGCGGCACGCACGTACTTAGCGCTAAATACTTCGAGATAATTTTTGAAATTGCCCCAGTCTTTATAAATCAAATTACTCGTATGTACTATTACTATTTGAAGGGATAAGATGCCGAAGTTTAAGGATTTTGTAAAAGTTCATTTGGATGTAATGTTCTTTAATTAATTGTGTAATGTCATAATCATAATTAGTGTCTGGCTTAACACAACCGCAGAAGAATGCGCGCACCACTTAGTGTTTGACAAACAAACAACGTAATCTATTCTTAGTAAAGATTTTAATTTTTTGGATAGGTACCTACGTACACATTTATTACTGAATTATAAAAACAAGCATCATAACGAAAAAGAATTAATTAACGAAAATATACTCCATGATGTTTGGGCATACTGAAGACATTTTAGATGTAGAGTGGTTAATTTTCATGATGCACAAAATGTTTCTTTTAGAATGAACCTCTTTCAAGAACGTTTTTGTTCGGCAACCTCTTACTTTTAATTATTCATGTTCTATCCAACCCTTGAATCAAAAACAGTCTTACTAGAAAATTAATAGTGCACCATACTTATTGGAATAACAAGTTAAACGCTAAGGAAATCTAAATAAACGGGATTTGTATTATTGTTTCAAAAATATGTTCACACAATAATTCTTTTGTTTAGCTAGTCGGAAAACTGATCACGAAAATTACCTGATCCTGCAGTATTAGATATGTATTCTACACATAATGCACAATAGAGACACCAATACATGGGATGACTAAAAAAAAATTAGACAGCAATACTTTAAACGGTTATATACACCAGCTAGCATTGTTAGACCACTTTCTGTAATGTTTGTTATCCATGTGTGCTCCTGTTTTCCCCAACAGTTTCTAGCCTAACGGGCTCAACAATGTTTTTGTTATTGTGACCAAAATTAAAAATAATAATATTGTTGTATTCAGAATTTAGTTAACTTTTGATGTATTGCAAAAAGATATTTCATTAATATATCCCTTTGTGTTCGTTGCTCCTTTTTTCTGGTGACGATTTTCTTAACTAAAGGGTTGGAGAGTATAAAAACATTTTAAAAACGGAATAGTTTTTGAATACAGCTATTTTAATGTTAAAATTTATGGCAGAATGGAAACTCCACCACCCTGTGTAAACTAACTAAATAAAAACTCGTGGATAAAAATTAATTAATATTTTACATTTCAGCAACATCTTAAAAAAAAGGTCTTAAATAGAACGAAACATTTGGGAAATCTGGTAGACGTTTTTCTAAAACTTGCAGTATATTTATTCTAATAGGCTAATAGGTTTTTTATAAGTTACAAATTCAAAAGTATAAAAGTTTTGAATAACTTGTTTCATAATTATGGCTTAGGTCACAGCACAGTATTTTAACAAAAAAAAAACAAACACATGAAATCCCTCGAGGCCTGTAGTTGTAGAATCGACCGCTAGTATAAATATAGCTAAATACAACCTTGTTGAGGGACAGAATTACACATTACTGTATGCGTTTATGAAATTACGTAACTCTATAGTAATATTTATAAACATATGTTTATATTTGTAAATTTAAACAGTATAGGTTTTCTGAGGCAGCAGCATTTTCCTACAGGATTGTGAGTTATCAGCAACTTCAAAATACCAGTGCCGGATCTAGGCGGCGGCAAACCAGCAGAAATAGTTAGAAGTTAAAATCGTGCTTTTCTGTTTAACGAATATGTGTTCATTGCACTAAATAAGGGTTATTATTGGTAGATTCAAACCTTTACGTACAGTTGTACAGTCAGAGTAGTGAAGAGATAATACTGAGCTCCTGAGGAGCACAACGATCGTCCGCGGGCGGTGGTACTCAGAAGGGGCGCTTCGGTCTTGAAGCGGCCGCTAGACGAACTACGAATATAAACAAAGATAACCTGTGAGGCTGTGACTAGCTCTCGTGATTGTCAATTGTCGTACAGTACTACACTGTTCATTGTTGAGTGCAAGTTGTGGAGTAGATTATGCGTAACTTCATACTACATAACTGAAGGTAAGAGCATTATGCTTTATTACATATCTTTGATTTCAGCTACACTATTATTCTCTAACCATTTTATTCTAACCAAACTACGATACATGTTGGTTGGATATGCCAAGATGACCTTAAAACGAATAGCGATTGGTTATGATAAAGGGAATTTGTATTTTCAAGCGAAATAGCCAAAGCTAGTAGTTCCCTTTTGTTTAAGGTCCCAAACGAATACTACATATGTTCAGAAAATGATTCCTAGAAAACGATTGTCGGGCGCACAGTATAGAAAAAGAGCAGAAAGTACGTGCTAAAAAAAGCTAAACAGAGTGCAGAAATTTTGACCCGTTGGCTTAAAAACACCTCAGAAGATGCCGCTAAGGCGGCTAAAGGTAAGCCGGAAAGCCACCAGGAGTCAGATTCAGATAACAAAGATGATGAGCAATGCGAGAAGATTTTGATGAATCGGCAACACATACAGAACCAGAAGGCACCGATGGCCATATAGTGAGAGATCTTTCGGGACCTAGCTGTTCGAATCCTGAACGTGAGTCAGCAGAAACATGTTCGGAAAGTACAATTCCTACCGGTTTTGTCTCAACTGCAGAAGAATGTGTAGGTATATCTAAAGAGGCTGCTATTTTAGATCCAGATCCGTTTGAACCAAAGACATGGCCAACTCATGACAAATTGAAAGACAATGTTCGGTACTGTTTAAGCGCTGAAACTTTAAAATTATTAACTGATTTTCCAGAAAGTATTGATTTTCAGTCAACAGCACGAGAAGGTCGACACTTAACAATGTCAGCCTGATACAAAAATCTGCCTAACAATGAGAAGATCAAGCGAACTTGGCTGACATACTCTAAACGTGATAACGCACTTTTTTGTATACCATGTACGCTGTTTAAGTCGAGCTCTGAATATGTCAAACCAGGGATGTCATCACTACAAACAAGTGACTTAACAAATTGGAAAAAGGTGCTAGCAAGACTTTGCCTCATGAAGGTTCTAAACATCACATAGAAAATTTTGTTAAGTGGAAGACATTGATTAATACAATGGACTGCAAAAACAAGGGTATTAGCGCTCGATTAGAACAGGCTATTGAATGTGAAAAAAACAAATGGAGGGAAATCCTACGTATCATCTATGCGATTCTCTATCTAGCATGTAATTGTTTTTCCTTTAGGGGAACTGTAGAAACCCAAAGCTACATCAATATGACAATGGCTTTCACTTGTAAAGAGCAAGGAAACTTTTTGAGCCTTATTTACTTACTTTCAAGACGCAATGCAACGCTGAAGTCAACATTGGAAGAAAGGAAAAAAAGGCCAAGTTTCTTACCTCTCCAAAACAATTCAAAATGAAGTTATCGAAATGATGGGTGGATGTGTGAGGAAAAAAATACTTAACGATATTGTCAAAGCTAAATATTATACCGTCATGTTTAATTGCACTCCAGACGTATCCCATAAGAACAGATGAGCCAAGTTATTCGCTATGTGACGAAACAGAGAGATACGTATGAAGTTAAAGAAAGCTTCATTGATTTTATAGAGGTTCATGGTAAAACAGGAGAGTATTTGGCCGAGACAATCATTAATAAACTTACAAATGATGGTTTAGAAATTATAAACTGCCGTGGCCAGTCATACAATAACGGATCGAACTTAGCTGGTGTGTACAAGTGAGTCCAAGCAAGATTCAAAGAAATGAATCCAAATGCAGTCCCTTGCATTGCCCATTCCCTAAACTTAATTGGGCTGAATGCCTCAACAGTTTCAGTCGAAACATCTAACGTCTTTGGAGTAGTTCAAAGACTTTACACTTTTTTTATGTCTTCGCCCCAAAGGTGTGAAACAATGAAAACACATACTAAAACAAACTTAAAAGGGACTAGCCAGACACGATGGTCTGCTAAATCAGAAGCTGTCCATGCACTTGTTAAAAATATCGGTGGAGTAATAAAGGCTTTGGAAGAGATTAAAGGGGGTCAGAGTCAAAGTCCTGAGACAAAGTCAGAAGCAAGAACTCTCCTGAAAGCAATTCTTGACTTTCGATTTATCCTCTTTTTGGTTGCATGGGCTGAAATCTTGAAAGAAATCAACAGAGTAAACAAAGAGATTCAAAAGAATAATATTATTCTTTCCAAATCACTTGACATGTTGAAAGGCTTGACCAAAACAATGGAACGGTTAAGAAATGAGAAAAATGAATGGTTGACAACTGCAAAAGAAATTGCGGAACGTGTAGGCGTTGCACCAGATTTGACATCACATAGAACATCAAAAAAGAAAAGATTGCCAGGAGAAAACCAGGATGATGAAGCAAGTAAAATATTTCAACAGGAGAAATTTTTCAACTCCATGAAAGAGATACTAGATGTCATATTAACTCACCTAAATGACAGAATGGAAACCACCAGAAACCTAAATAACAATTTTATGTTTTGAGTGGAAAACGCTTAGAACGGCTGAGTGACGAAGAATTGAAATCTCAAGCGGAAAACTTAACAATTTGCTATGAAAACGATCCAAGTCAAGATGAACTTCCCACTGAAATAATGGTTTTTCGGGACCATTTGTCAGAAACCAACTACGCCGATCTCAATGCAATGCAAAAGCCGACGCTTTTCCCAATGTGATGGTGGTGCTGAGAATTTTCTCCACATTTCCAACAGCATCTGCTGGTTGTGAGAGAAGTTTCAGCAAACTTAAAATTATTAAAAACTTTTTAAAAAACTCTATGAATGAAGATAGGTTATCTGACCTTGCAATATTGTTAATTGAAAGTGAGCTGGCTCACTTGATTACAATGATGCCATCAACTCTTTTGCTGAAAATAAGTCCAGAAGAGTGGAATCTTAAATACGCATTGTAATACTTTGCTATTGTTCCATTCTGTTTTTGATATGTTAGTAGTTGTATATTTATGTAGTCTTTTTGAATGGTTATATTGTAGTTGTATATTTATAGTTTGAGTTGTATTTTTGAATTCATAGTTTATATTGTAATTCTAGTTGTGTATTACCTTATATTACTTTTGTAGTTTAGTACAATACATTTTGATCAACTGCAAAGTCTATGATCAATTTACTTGAACCATAATCACGCATTTAAGCCATTTTCATATAATTACGGTCTAGAAGAAACAACATAGTTATCAATTTTTTGTAAGCTTAAAATTTAATAGCAATAGTATTTTTTGCATGGTATTGATAGACATGGGTAGGGGCGACAAAGTAGGGTCTTGCTCCCCCTAGGAAAATTTCTAGATCCGACTCTGCAAAATACTCCGAGGTGTAACATATCTACCAAGAACATGACATATACCGTGTGCTGGCTGAATACCCTCTTTAGGGAAAATTCATGCGTTTATGGAATTCTTCAACTTTCTGCTCCAAGTTGAAAATTACTTCGTAAATCTGGTGTAGGCAGAAGGGACAAATAATAAATTTGAAACACTCGGAAGTAATTTATAGAATTGGTATAGTAATACTACTAAATCGAATGCGCGAATGCTGCCGGCGTCGAGTAGCGGTTACGGATATGCTTTGTGAAGAGAACTTCGGGAGTTGGAATCCTCTCTTCAGCTTTATTTTTTTAAACGTTTTATATCTATAGGTAAATCCAACTGCGTTAATATTCTCTGAAAACACAACATAAAAAATACATGTATTTTGTTTGGGTTTCATAAGAAACTAAATAATAAAACAGTATTATTAAATTTATCGTTACACATTTAATAATAACAATTAAATCGTTTAACGCTAATTATTAACGCAAGCAAAAAATTTAAATTAAATCAGATGTTCGAATGTATTAAATCAATGATTATAAAATAATCTCCGCACTTGAGCAAGCGTTCTTGGTGTAATTTATCTACAATATTCAATAACGTTGTGTATTTAGAGAATAATAATATAATTCGATTTACAAAAATTAAAATTTTTTATAAAAAGATAATTAAAAAAATAAAGCGGAGGCTAGGATTTGAATTCCCGAAGATCGCATTGCAAAGCTAATTCTTTACCACTGCGCCACACTGATGACTATCACGTTTCGGATTTGGTGATTACTATAATCTATTCACGATTGATTTGCCATCCAACAGGCTCTGGAAATCTGGGGGAATGTGTGGTATCATTGAAATTTGTCAATTAATTAAGTTGGGTTATGCTAGTTTTTCTTGATGGAGGTTATGATTTTTGAAAGCAGGCAATGTTGCCAGTGGAGCTTGTTTGTTCATTTAACGTCCGCCTATTTCTGCTCAATATTGGTTTATAATACTTAGATATAATAATGATTTCATTATAAATAGAATAATAAGTATAATTTAAATGTTGTCGTAACACATTCCAAATACATATTGCTGTTCTTTTTACACCAGAATTCTGAACTCAAATCGTATGTATACAGAGCATATTCCACGCCATTCTTTGTTGTCCTATATTTAGGTCTTGCAGCAAATTAAGAAGAATTAACAACTATGCCGCTCATGTTTCTAATTGATATTATGGTAGTCCAATGGTTGACTGTTTGCCTCTGGTGCTAAGAGACCCAAGTTCGCATTCCACTGAGGTCAGTGTTATTCTCGGGCGAAATAAATACTGTAAAACACTCCGATTCTGAATCAGAATCCCCAATTGAAATAATGAGAGGAGGAATATTTTCAAACGATAAATTTCCCTTATGTTTTGTCCAGTCTTCCGAAATAAGTTTTTCCACAATGCTCACAGTTGCGCTTTTTCAAAATTTCGTCAGTTACGTATCTTTTATTTCCGTCTGCTGTAAAAGGTTTAATTAACTCCCAAAGTTTTATTAGTAATTTTGCCCTGAATTTCGACTTACTAGATTATTTTAGAAAAGTAGGGGACTCTAGAGCTGGCAACAGGGCAATTTCATTTTGACATTGCTAGAAATCAATCAAATAATATTTAAGAAAGGCAACTTAAGAAAAAAAAACAGCCTGCTGGATGGCAAATCAATCGTGAATAGTGTATACACTAATTATATACATTTTTTCAAATTTAACGTTTAATTTGGTATTATAAAAATACTATCTGGAAAATTAACGTTCCTTCTGCGTACACCTGGGTTTCGAAGGGGTTTTCAATTTGGGGAGCAGAAAATTCACGAATTCCGCAAACGCCTGTATTTTCCCTATGGAGCGTATTATTCAAAGTCAATACACGGTATAGTTGTTCACACGGAAATGTTTCTAACAGATCATTGAGGTTGAAATTATGAAAACCACAACGACCCAATAATATTTTACTTTCAGGCCAAGCTTTACTTAGCCACATGCAAAATGCATTATTGCAGAATTAAAATCATGCAGTGGATATGGACCCATGTGGGCCAACAATGTATCTCAATAAATGTATGAAGTGGTATTGTATTATTGGCAACCATGTTGTTACATCGTATTTTTTGCATTGTACTCGTAGCTACATTTTCTACAGAATGCTTTTATGGCATTTGCACAATCTTTCCCATAAGAAATGTGATACTGCAGGATGAAATTCCTCCCACATAAATCATGACGATGTTATTCTTATTTCCCTTATAAGTAACTGACCAACCACCTCTTTCGATACGAAAAGTTTTTTAATTGTCGTCATAGCTAGGCAGCTAGTACAACCTTTACGAGGTATTAACAACTTTCAAAGATCTTGGTGTGACATCTGGGAGAATACTAATTTTTTAATCAAGAAATGTTGTAGTCCTTGGATTGATCGTGGTATAGTGTTTTATCTGATTGGCTACAATGATATGCCACCTAAATTCAGTGTAATTATTGCGCCGAGGTTGCATAATTGCAGAAGTAACAACAGCTAATAATGGGGAAAGGCGAAAAGAATCATTTGCTTACATATCGCCTAAAATGCTACAAAATGGGGAAAGAAGATTAACCCGAAAAATAGAACATTAATGGTCTAGTAGTAAATGGACACCAATTTGAACAGCACTATAAATCTTATGTATAGCAGAACATTTAAATTTATTTACTTACTTAATCTGTTCCTCGTGTACTGTCTTAACAGTGTAGAGGCTGCACTTTTAAATACCACAATGGCCTCTTTGAAACTTTCAACACGGTGTATATACAGCCTGTCCCATAGGTGCGTGAACGGAAGAGCTCCTCACTCGGACAACATATTAAGATTTCGTTTTCGGTAGAAAGTAGGTAGTGCATATTTTAAAATTATTATTGTTTACACAAGGTGTTCACATGGAGTGCTGTATTAAACATACGCATTATTAAAAATAACACCCAGGATAGTGTGGCATTTTTATAAAGCCACTAAGTGCTGATGAAGATGATACAAAATTATAATAGGCTATTTTCTCCGGCTAGAGGGAGTTACTTGCCAAATAATAGTAAGCTTCAGATGCTTGTAGTCGCCAACTGTTAGCAGATATTGTTATCTGGTTTTCACAGAAAAAGCAGATTCCACATATGCGTGGCAACATTGCTGTTTACTTTGTTATATACAAAGTCTTTTTACTTTTCGGAAACTGAAAAATAAATTTTTTCTCGCTACACCCTCTATATTTTGATCGTGACGGATGAAGATTATTATAAGCTCTTTATGATACTAAATTTGTATATGGTAAAGGAGATGAGAAAAAAGTTGCAGAGCTTTAAAGTTTTTAGTTTTATTGAACTGATTTTAATATCTGAACATTAACATTGCATTGTTCCATTTATGGCACGCGTCGTATTTTCAGATAAGCCCTTTCGTGGACGAAAAAATTCTTGGAACCGGTATGTTGTTTTGTAAGGATTCTGCAATATTGGTACGTCAAAAAGTTAAAGCATAAAACTTTCACTAAATGTAGCCAAATGACGACGAACAACGCTAAATGAGGATACAAATAATTGCTCTTTCATGTTGAGTAAACCTACCGTCTGCTATGTCTGTCGTGTTCCTATGCCATATTTTCTCTACGTCGGCATATGCCGATGTGCTCGTAAAAAGCTTTTTAAGAGTTAAAAAAAAATGTTTATTAATATAGTTTACATTTTTATTAAGTATTATAAAGATTATCAATATGTTTTAGATTAAATTCATATGCTATAAATTGATACAGCAGGTACAATGGCAATTTTCAGAGAGTACATTAATTCAAAGTAACGTAAACGAAGTAACATACAAAGCAATCTATAATATTAACTTTGTCTTTATTGGATAAGAAATGTTAAATGGATATACAAAAATATTCTAAAACTGAATTGTGGAAATGACAACGGAGGCGACTTACATTCAATGTTCAAAAACATTCCCACCATCTTTAATACAAACTTGAAGACGTCTTATACTTAAAACCTTCTCAACCCTGTTTAATATCTGGAAGTTATTATTTCTAAAAACTGTTCCGATACTATTTATTACCTTTGCGGTTGTTGGCACTACTTGATACACACTTCCTGCTTGTATGTCTCCACAAGAAAAAGTGTAGTGGTGTTAGATCTGGCAATCTTTCAGGCCATTACATTACATTAATCGGCGGGATTCAAGTCTAATATCCACGCATATGTGAAAATGACACTAAAAATACGTTTCTTTCGGAGAAAACCCGGTATCAATATTTTAATAGGTTGGCCACTGCAAGTATCGGAAACTAATCACTTTTTGGGAATTAACCCTCTCTCGCGGAAGAACAATGGAAAATAGCCTTATATAAATCAATTGCCGCAGTACTGGTGGTCTTTTAAAAATACTCTAATATACTAGGTATTCCATTAAAAAAAACATGTTTAGAGCAACACTCTGTATGTGTACACCATGTATAAACAAAAATAATTATAAAATATGCGCAAGGGGTGTTCGGGTGGTCCTACTGCTTAGTGAAAACGGAACCTTAATGTGTTGCCTGAGTGAGGAGCTATCTTCCGACCACGTACCCATTGGTTAGGCTGACTATATAGGATGATCTCAATTTAGTGTTACATTTATGACAGCAAAAGAAGTGCTGAAAATTCTAGAAACCGTTTCTACAACATAGAGGGGCAATCATCATAACTAATAAGGTAAACTTGTCCTTTTCAAACCCTTAGGGGCTAAGCACCCCAACAAAAAAATGTCTAATGATAACACCCACTTTGCGACTTCATTGAAAAGCTCTTAGAAAATACTATTTAATAGTAGCAAAAAATTTTTTCTTGGACTATTTTCATAAAAATAGAATGGCCCTAAAAATCTCCAAATTTGACACCATTAGACTTCTTATTAAGGGTTACTTAAATATGTTGTCTACAAACCCCAGCTTAAGTCCATTGCACAACTGCGACAAGTGAATCTTCCAAAATGTTCAGAAATAATCTGAGAATAGACTGTAACTGTTGCTTAGGGAATAATTAAGATCATTTTGAACATTTAATCAAATATTTTTAGATTGGAATTACAATAATTGGTTTTGAACCTGGTACGTTTCAATTCCTAATGTTTCCGAAATGAATCGGGTAAAAAAAAATGTTTGCTACTATTGAATAGCATTTTCTAAGAGCTTTTCAATGAGGTATCACAAGGGGGGTGTTACTATTTGAATTGTTTTTGATGGGTGGCTATGGGGAAGGTTACCACATGAGTCATGAATATTCCCCCTCCATGTTGTAGATATTTCTAGAAATTTTCGATAACGTTTTCAAATTGACACCCTCTAATAGGTACTATGGTTTACTTCACTTTTACCATGCGTCAATTTCGAAGTTTTTAAATGATCTGCTGTGTAAGTGCTGTTAACACGCAGTGTCTACGACACAGAACGACTTTATGATTGAATTACCAAACAATCAAGTTTCTTACTAGCCACCTAAATGGTTCTCTAAAAACAACCGATAGCTACAAATTACTAGTTTCTATATTTACGTTACATGGACAATAACAGCGTTTGGCAAAATAATGAGTTCATTAACTGAAATGTCACACAATGCCCTATAAAATCATTAATATTTATGTAGAAAACGAAAAAGCTACAAAAGCAAATGTCCAATAAACAAATCCGTAGAACCGTAAGATATATGAAACAGCTGCGTAGTAAAAACGTTTGTTTAAATTTATTCTTACAACCTGAGGTTCAACACGCACTCATAATAAAATTTTGGCACTCACTAAATTGTGTACCTTAAGTGACAAGAAGAAACAACAAAGTTTTGAAAGATCGTAATTTATGGTTTCTATTAACACGGGTGGATCACACGTTTTCAAAGCGAGGGGCAAAAATCATCTCAATTTCATTTTTTTCACACCAATAACTTAAACATGGGCAAACATTTCTATTTCCATACGAATTTAAAAAATATTGTGTTCATACGTTTCTCACGGTTTGGGAGTTGTTTCTAAAAATGGGATGATATACAGTAAGTTAAATTGTGAATTGTTTAGTTAAACTCCTTTTGTATACTTCTTTGTGTACTAATTTACAACTTAATACGTTGACCATGACCATTATTTGCTGGTTATAAGTGGGACAAAACTAAAATGCAATTAAATAAAATTTTATTTTTGTTACTGCGTACCAAAGCAGCAATTGATAGCGATTTTTCAAGTTAATCAAATCAACAAAATTCATTATAATTCAAAATAAGATTACACAAGTCACCTTCTAAAAAAACATCCAATTTTATGGGTTTTCCGAGATCACACGTACAGTCCGTTTCAAACAATCTCACGGTTCTGTCAACTAGGTAATTGTTTGATCTCTTCGTAAATATTATTCGGAAAAAATGAGAGCAAAACCTACATTAACATCGGAAATCATCTAGGGTAATGGTGGTAAAAGTGTTTTATTTGTTTACTTTCCTATAGCCAGATTTGACGTAGTTTCTAGCATGCTAAAATTCCTAAAAATATCGAAAACCTGACAATTTTAAATATAGAATTAGTGCGTATGCTTATATCAGCTTAACCTTTGACTTTATTCTATCTTTTGGTTTAACATTCCCTGGTTTTAGCGATAGTGAAGTGTTGGTCACACAAATTTGAACATCATGTGACAAAATATGCAATATAACACAATCTTTATTTTGTATTTCAAATACGTATAACATTGTTTTAATATGCACCACGAGGGGTGTCAACTGTTAGAATTATATACTTTCCATATCTAATATACCAGGTGGCTGATTTTTCATTACACAATCAGTAATTTCGTCAGACTCCAACTAATTCAAAAACTATTCTTAAGTATCTTTATACGCTCTTTCCGACCGTCTACGACAGAATGTTGTGACTATAAAAATAAGAACAGTTATTTGGAAAAAACATTTTTAATAGATTTTTGGATATTTGTTAAGCTTATAAAATTCTTAATATGATTAGAAAATAAATAATTAAATAATGTCCTTACAGTAAGAAAAAGAAATTATCTAAATACGGTTTGGATATGGCAACATTTAATAAATAAAAAAAAAAAAAAACTGGAACGTTACATTTATTGCCCCAAACAACAAACCTAATATTGAAAGATCAGGTGACCTTGGAAGCCATAAATAAGGCTCGTTATTTCCAGTCCAGTTATTTCTTTGCTGCAAAAGTTTGTAAGAAGTTGTGCATTATGCGATGGCGCGCCGTCATCCTGAAACCACATTTGGAAAGCCAAAGGCAGATCGTCTGCCGATTGACTGGCTATTATTTTGTTACTTTGGCTATTGTGCAATAAATGTAATATAAAGCACGTAAAAAACTTTAGATTAGGAAAACTCACCACAAGTGTTTCCTTTAATAGACAACGCTGTCTCGTCTCTTCCCTCCGAGGATGTATTAATTTCATTTCAAACTTTAGAGTTATGGTTTCACCACACAACGGTACACCAATAATGGGGGCAATGATTCAAAATGTGATGCAAAATATTAAAATGGCTTGGAAAAAAATTAAAAAATGTTGACTAACACAATATCTAAGGACAATAAGTTTACACTCTGAAGCAAGAGAATTTGGAGGGGGCTGTCATGAACTTGCGTCAACTGACAAAAATATCAAACCAAGTTGGACGCTACTCTGTCATAAAGTCACGAAGAAGACAAAATTTATTTTTAATCAGTTAAAACAATCGGCAACTACAATTTTAAATCCCATTATGTAAATGTTGTATTGATGCACAAGATATTTCTGTGGAAGTTTTTATTTGGACAACTGTACACGGCGAGTACGCAGATCAAGATTGAACTGCAGACACTTCGTATTATAATGCGAGTTCGTAAGATCGTGATAAAAGCTTACACAAATATACGAAATGTTTACCTATCACAAATGTCGTTATACGTACATATGTCAAAACGACGGCAAGAACTCAGTAGGTGCCTACGTTGGGAGTAAAAGTAATGTAAAAAAAGTCACTTTTATCGAAGATATATAATATATTCACGATTGATTTGCCATCCAACAGGCTGTGGAAATCTGGGGGAATGGGTGGTATCATTGAAATTTGTCAATTAATTAAGTTGGGTTATGCTAGTTTTTCTTGATGGAGGTTATGTTTTTTGAAAGCAGGCAATGTTGCCAATGGAGCTTGTTTGTTCATTTAACGTCCGCCTATTTCTGCTCAATATTGGTTTATAATACTTAGATATAATAATGATTTCATTATAAATAAAATAATAACTATAATTTAATTGTTGTCGTAACACATTCCAAATACATATTGCTGTTCTTTTTACACGAGAATTCTGAACTCAAATCGTATGTATACAGAGCATATTCCACGCCATTCTTTGTTGTCCTATATTTAGGTCTTGCAGCAAATTAAGAAGAATTAACGTCCATGCCGCTCATGTTTCAAATTGATATTATGGTAGTCCAGTGGTTGACTGTTTGTCTCTGGTGCTAAGAGACCAAGTTCGTATTCCACTGAGGTCAATTCTCGAGCGAGATAAAAACTGTAAAACACTCATTCACAATTTAGATGCCAAAAGAATATTGCCTACCCTATTCCACCTTCATGCTATCACTAGAAGTATCTGAATCATCGGCATCCTCCGATTCTGAATCAGAGAAATATTTTCAAACGATAGATTTCCCATATGTTTTGTCCAGTCTTCCGAAATAAGTTTATCACAATGCTCACAAAAATTTTGCCACTTGTCAGGGGTACATTTTGAAAGAGCCTCACGCCATAAATTTTCAACATTGTCTTTCGATTTTGGCTGCGAATTTACGTGCTTATTTTAATAGGTCTTACAAAACCCTCACGCCATTTCAATTGGGTTGTATTGACAATAGTACGGAGGCAATCGAAGAACCTCATAGTTGCGCTTTTTCTAAATTTCGTCAGTTACGTATCTTTTATTTCCGTCTGCTGTAAAAGGTTTAATTAACTCCCAAAGTTTTTTCTTAGGAATTTTGCCCTGAATTTCGACATTGTGGTGGTTAACCAACCATTCCTGCAATACACCTTTTTTTGCAAGAAAATGTGGGCGGCTTGTCAAATTGCACTGAATGATAAGGTGCGTGTCCATAACCACGACAAATTTTCCTTGCAACTTGTCCAAAGCAGGAATCAGCTGATTAACCAACCAATTTTGAATAATTTTCCCATTCATAGTTTTATGATAGTCCCTATCTTTATTCTTTGAGTCTAGTAACATGTCGCACCCTTCCAAAAAAAGCTAAATTACATCCCGCATTCAAAATCGTGAACATCTTCCCCTCACTTTTAATTTTGGCTGGGTTACTTTTAAGATCGGTTTCGTGTACCCATTGACGACTCGCGGATCCATTTTGGTAGATCAATTTTGGTAGATCCACGTTTCGTCTAGGTACACGAATGTCAAATTTTCACTAGAATTTTGATATTGGAGAAGTTGTCTTAAAAATTTAATTTTGGATGCAACTACGTGTTTTTGTTCACATAAAATTTTGCGTCCATTCACCATTTTGTGTTTGTAACCCATTGATTTAATAATTTTGAATGAAGTAGTCCTACCCCCCTTGTATTCCATATTTTCGCGAGAGTCACCCAAGAGTTTGTCGAGAGTAAAATGTTCATTCTTCAGATGATACTGCCAAATTTGTCGTTGCAAATCTTTTCTAAACGTGTAATTTAAGAAAACTTCCGTCTTAGCGCGTATACTACAAATGGATGGTTTCAAAACGTCCTGTCCTTGTGATACAATATCCCTTATAGAACGCTCAGAAACCTAAAATTATAAGTAATTTGCAATTGCACATTTAAGAAATAATACATGCTTACCCCAAATATATCAATTAATCGATTTATAATCGTAAATCGTGTAAGTCTGGCTTATCTCTTTTATAATGATTGAAAGCTTTCACAATTTGCAGTTTAGTAACTTTGTTAATAACTTTCACCATTCTGACAATTAAGTAGGTATAATATATTATGTGTTTTATTAATTCTAAACTTACTAGATTATTTTAGAAAAGTAGGTGACTCTAGAGCTGGCAACAGGGTAATTTCATTTTGACATTGCTAGAAATCAATCAAATAATATTTCAGAAATGCAACTTAAGAAAAAAAAACACAGCCTGCTGGATGGCAAATCAATCGTGAATAGTGTATACTATGGGCAAATTACCGAGACAGGGCGCGTGCGTCATGAAATTCCATGACGTCAGATTCTTACTATGTTTACATTACATAAGGTTTTACATTTGAGAGTATGCAACCACACAAACGTTTGCTAATATCGTTGCAATAAATTTGCTTTTTAAAAAGGAAATTGAATAATCATTGAAGTATATTAATAATGTATAGTAATCATTCTTTATTAACAACATACAATGTTAAAGTAGGCAAGGATCAATTACTTTAATAGTAAAATATCGAAGTTAAATAAAGGGTCGAAGTATATGTACAAAAATGGCAATGCCAATCCGAAAGAAGAAAAAAACTCTAGCTTACGATAGTTTTTGTTTTCTTTTACAAAAACTATAAAAGATTAAATAATAAAAATTACAACGGTAACATTACATTACGTGGTCTTTAAACTAAACTAACTTGTATTTGGTAATTTAGTAAAAATAACCACCGTTTCATACTTTTCCAAAGTTGGTAGTGCATATCATATTCGACTACGGTGCCCGAACTGAAAAGTTAATTTATCTGCCTGATTTAGTTATCGATCTTCATCATGAATGAATAAACGAACGAATAAATGAAAATCTCGCCAAGTTTATAAATTTACAAATAAAAAATAGTTCTTACATCTTATTAAACCAATACGAATAAATAAATAAGTAGAATATGATTTACTAAAGCCAGTTTGAGAATGATCATAAGCAACATTACCTTGTATGTACATTGTACACAGGGCGCATTTAAATGTGTGCGAAAAATATTAACCACGTACAGCTGAGGTTCTTCAACCCCTAAATCACCTAGTATTGTGTTTTTATTCGGCACCGATACGGATATACATGTACATTTGTTTTGTACATCACTTCACTAAAATGTAAATAACTTTTTTGTTTTTTGTCCGATTTTGATAAACTCCGTCGTTTTGAAAAGTTAACAGTACCGCATTAATTTCCAGCCAGAAAAGTGGAATTGCGCGTGAAAAGTGGATGAAATCCAACCTAGAAGTGAAAACTTCGTTACTACGTTCACAGAGCCCTTACCGAGTTAATTGTTGGAAAAAACTTTTGTGTACTATTTTATATAGTTTTTAAAGAGTACATTTTTTGTTGTATTGATTCGAAATAACTTTTACTGCCCTATATTCGTAAATCTAAATGCCCTATTGTCTAATAACTGTCAGCATTTACTACTAAATGTAGGTGATTCCTTGAAAATCATTCGGTTTGCTGATATCTAGCGATTTCTAGAATTAATGAATTACTGGATTTATTATGGTTGCGACTGTTTATTATTATCGTTGCAGTACTGGATTCTTAATCTTGATTAAATGAGTAAAATATCACAATATTTTTTAAAAGAATCATTTAAAAACCCGCATATGATTCTCTGCAGAAATGTCCATATTGCACGGGCGCTTTCGTAAAAACTATTTACAGAATAGTCTTGGATGTAGATTTATACGGTCCCAGTGAGAACTAGAAAAAAGTAGTGTATTTTCTCCATTCTTTTAGATTAGGAAATACAATTCTTACAATTCAGGTTACATTTGCACAAACGGTATTGTTGCTAAACGCGCGACGGCCTTTCAAATGATTACCTTTTTTTAGCAAATACCCTTGTAGTACTTCAAACGTAAACAGATTTAAACGTAACAAGTTTAGGATAATAAAAAAATCTTAAAAAATACTTACCAGATGCATGTAGCGAAATTGCACTGATAGCGGAGCTTATTGAAGGTAGGGAGTAGTTGGTAACATCTGGTTCACTTTTGATTTTCTGAATTTCTGTCGATACTATATCCTACAACACAAAAAATTCTCTTAGTTAATATGTGTATCGTCATTGCCTTCTATAAAGAAGGCAATGGTACCGTATCAGATGTAACATGACAAGATGCAACTAGATTTATTCCAACGCTGTTCTAACTTTGGTTTTATTCAATATATCTTACTTTTAACATTCCTAAACATGCACATCTTGTTTGATGTCACAAAGAATATACCTTTAAGCTTATAATAGTGAATATACCTGAGCTTTCTAATATGTATATACATAATGAGCCAGCGAAACTGACCTTCTTTAAAAGGGTCTGACACAACCGAACACACAGCGTGGCAACCAAAATCACTTATTCTATAATAATTTAACCAAATTGGCCAATATTCTCTACTTATGACAATACTAAATCGAAACGTCAATTTATTCAAATTTTAAGCGTGACGAGTTCAAATAACGAGAAAACATATTTGTTGCTGATTTTTGGTCAATCTCGCGGAAATAGGGCTGCAGTGTGCACTTTAATTTTATCAGGTCCTATCCAACTAGTAGAACACCATCTGGTGAAATATTTGGGAGACTTGAAAATTTCTTTTTCTATTTCGGTTTTATAAAGCCGTTCTAAGCGCACTGTTTTAGCTTAAAAACAGTACGTTAAGGAGGCCTATAATCGTACTGTTTTTAGTTTGTTTTTTTTACGATGTTGGTAGTTCGATTTGAATTTGAAAGTTTGAAATGTCAGTTTCAGCCACCTGTCAGTGCTGCCATAAGTGTTTATAAAAACTCCCTAGTAATCGATTTGACGTAAAATTTTTTACATAAATTTATTTAAAATACTCTTATACTTCCTCAATAGAAAAAATAGTATAAAGAACACGTTTCATAAGACCACTTGTCGCACTCGTCCGTTGAAAAACTCGACGCTTCGCGTCTCGTTTTTCAAACTTGAACTCGTGCGTTAAGAGAAGGCCTTATGAAACTAGTTCTTTAATATACTATTAGAAAGTAAGGTCAATTTCTAAATTTTACGAACATAGAAAATGAACTATCATTGTTAAGATGCTAAGAATCCCCATGTAAGTGAAAGAGATCTCAACACAAATGTGGGTATTAGTAGATTTTCAGCTAAAAAAAATTCTGAAAACCAAGTTTATTTCATTCCTACTACAATGCTTTGGTGCACGAACGGCATGAAATTGGTACTCATTGAAGACTGCAAATTTCTACCAGAATCAGCTTTTCTTGGATCCATCCTTCCTAAATTGTATATAGGGTGTTTCAAAATGTACCGGCAATATTTAAAAGATGAATTCCAGAAGTTATTTAGAGTCGAAAAGTTCATATAAACATATGTTCTAAACGTAATCGTTAACGAGATATTATTGTTTATTTCATAATTTATGTGGCTAAAATTTTAGTTCAACGAACTTTATGAAGTAAATCCTTTTTTAATGCATTTTTATTACTTTATTTACAAGAAATGTTCAAAATTATCTCCATTGTGTTCGATACACAAAGCCGCACGTCGGAGAAGAGATCGCTGCGTTCTTAATATGGTTGCTGGGTTATTCCTAATAATATCGGTAGCCTGCTGTATTCTTTGACGTAATTCTTCTACCGTGTGCACTTCAGTTGCATAACCAATCTGTTTCGTGGGACCTCAAAGATAAAAAGATCTAATGGAGTCAGGTCCGGCAAACACGGTGGCCATACTAGGGCTCCTCCTACTCCCAGCCATCTTCCCGGAAAATGTGCGTTAAGCCAAGCTCTAACACAAAGACATTGATGTGTTGGTGCCCCACCGTGTTGATACCATATTGCACGTCTAATATTTAATGGCACAGTAATAAGGGTAAATATTTTCTTGAAGATATTCGTAATTCGCACCATTCAAACGGCGTGGCAGTTCAAACGGTTCAATCAGACGATCATTAAGAATACCAGCTGTCATATTAACATTAAATCTATGTTGAAAATGCGAGCGTAACTGTTGATACCATCTCGTGTGAAAGAAGCTTCATCGTCCATAAAATATGCGGTAGGTTTTGATTATTTTGTACCCAATTACAAAATCTTAAGCTTCTAAATCATTACCTAGAACTCTTTGATGATGATATGGATGTAAGTGAGCACTTCTTATTATTCTCCAAACCTGGTTTCTACATATTCCAGTACGTAATGCAGTTCTTCGTACACTTAAAGACGGATCTTCTTGTAATACATCGTTTATGGGTCTACGGACAACTCCTTGGCCGACCGCATGTCTTGCATTGAAAGTGCCATGTTCCCTCAGCTGACGGTGCGAATTAAAGAAAACTGCACGCGTAGGCAGTCTTCTATTGGGATATCTTCTACGACATGCTTGTTGTGCTGCGAAAGCATTTCCATCACACAGACCGTAAACATAATGAATATCTGCATATTCTTCATTTGAAAATAACATCGACATTGTGAATCAGTTGTGAATTACGATAGGAATAAGGACACAAAGAAGAAGCCAATAACTTCATTAGCACAGTAATAAACTGACAAGTTACAAACAATAATTTATTACAAACCATGTTCAAATGTTACCAAACAAAAGACGCGAATTTGAGAGCACGAAATTAGTTATAAAAACGCATGAAACAAATGCAATATTAGTTCAATACGAACCCCCTAATTTAGAACACGACATCTTCAAAAATTTATCCATTTTGATTCAGAAACGAAACACATGAATATTGCAAACGCCGAGTTATGTGGTATTTTTCTTTCACTTCTGTAATTTTATAAATTAATAATAAATTACACTTATGGAAAACCTATTTTACATCATTTTATGGTTAGCTTGATGGCTACTTCAGAATACTGTAACTCTGTAATTTTAATATCTAATTCTGTAATATTTGTGCATGGTTGGATGGAGATGCAGAACAATATACAGCGAGGCATTTAAAAAAGTTGTGTGTTGTTGCACATATCCTAGTAGCTCCTGCAATAAAAAATATATTGCAGGAGATATAGTACACCGCCATGAATATAATATTTGTTAAGAAAAGTAACAGTTAACAATATACGAGACGGGCTGGGGGGGGGGGGTGTCGTATGTTACATTTAAATAACAGATTACCTAATAATTAATAAATATAATCATCTACTAGAATTTTAAAAAAATTATGTGTATTGTATTGCTTATTCATGTTTAATATCTCAAATTTATCTTGTGTTTTTAATGCTTTATAGCACTTAGAACGATTAGAATTTTTCATGACAATAAATATTCATTTCGCTGTTAAGTTTTTTTTTAATAGGCATTTTTAGGCATTTACTACTTTTACTGTAGGTAATGGCCTATGCAAGAGTGTTTTTTTCCCGTAAAGTAACTGAATCTCCCCGAAAAAAGTTTGGTTCCGATCCAAAAGGGCTATAAGAATAAAACTATCAGCTATGTATTAGCAAACTAAATATATTTTGAAACAATTAAATATCATATTTTAGATTCCTTTACCTGAGGGCCCGCAACTGATATTCGGTTCTCAAAATTATCAAGTACTTAGTTGGTAATTCACCAAAAGTGTAATATTTTATTACATATCAATTTCGTTTCAAAATCTCAGTTACCTAAGAAGCATTATTTTCAAATATTTCCGTAACTAAAAAAGATAAATAAAAGGTGATCATTGGATGCTGCTTAGATGCGCAACTTTTCTTTTACATAACCTTTCTTGTATCTGTTCAAATAAAGAAGATGAGTATGTAGGGTCTCCAATTCGAAAAATCTTGCTTATAATTAATTTTACTTGAATGTTGTAGAATTACAAAACAGTATCAAAGTTATATCAAAATTTCTCATGCAAAAAATGAGTCAGTAAATAAAGATTTTCGATTATATCATATAAAGAGATTGATCTAGAGATCTAGATAGGCTAGCTTAAATTGGGCGTTTTTCTATATTTATTTTTTAAGTTTCTTATTACTACGTTTTTATTAATTTTGAAGTTTTGGTCACCGAGATGACGGTCGCCCAGTTGACGATCTCCCATTGTAAATCGCCCAGTTGACGATCTCCCATTGTGAATCGCCCAGTTGTCCACAGTCCAATTGTGACGCACCGCAATTTTTGAGATACTTATCGTGGTTAAGACAGAACACCGAAGTTTTCTTTTGTTTCCAATACACAGGGCGTAATTCACAATTTGCTAATTTTAAAAATACGGGATGTTCTATTTGAAATAGCAATGTTATATGCGGTAACTTTTTAACCCTACCCTCTAGAACAATTCTGAC
Organism: Limonius californicus; assembly: GCA_014611495.1. NCBI lineage: Eukaryota > Metazoa > Arthropoda > Insecta > Coleoptera > Elateridae > Limonius > Limonius californicus. The sequence goes on from JABXWE010003675.1 coordinate 57,671, forward strand.
AAAGTTATGGTATCTACCCAAAAAATTATAGAAAATAGTACTTTCAAGTTTTTTTGATATCTTTGGAATACAAAATTTATTGGACATTTTCGGCAGTAGCCAATTTCCAAAAGCACTCTGTATCGTGAAAACAAAAACAAAACGAGTTCTGTCAGCACCACGGCAAGTACTATCTACAAAATTGACCACAAAATACTACATTAGTTTTTGTGTTACGCAAGTGCTTACCGAGATACTCTGTAAAAGTGTCCAATTTGGACATAGGACAACAATGGTATATTAGAAATAATTATTTTATACTATGTGCGTGCATATCTTTTATTATTTCTCGAGGCTGACCAAATGCCTGGTGTTAACACACCGACCTCGACTTTCGAAGTGTAAAACAATTAAAACCCAAATTTTGCCTTCAATAGTAAAAATTCCACATTTGAGTCTTACGCAGATTTTGATAATTTTAAACATGAGGGTAGTATATCACATTGGTTTGTTTGCGGAGTATCCGTCTTCCTGCGGTACGGTTTGCTGTATAAAAAAGCATCCGGTCTTTTACTGCAACGCCAACAATTAAAGAAATTGAAAGATTTTACCAAGAATACCTTACACATCTCAGACTATTTAAACAGAGCAGATACGTTCACAAAGGTTGTTTATATAATTCCAAATGGTCTATTCATCTTTTCTTTCAAATTCTGTATTATTTCAATAACCTGTAGAAATGTGGAAAGTATTGGAGTTCAATAAAATAGCAATTCAAAAAAACCTTTAATTATTCTTTTACAAATGAAAACATGTGGCTGAAAATATCTTCTGAAATATGCTATAAGTCAGGTTGAAATCTGGTAGAAAATTTTCTTATGTATGATTCTAAATTTTATTTCATGAGTAAAAAAAACAGTAGTTGCCGGCTTACTTAAGTTTCTTTTCTTTTAATGGTTTTTTTATGCACTTAATTTTAACACTGATCTAATTTTAAATCTTATGTGTCAGATGAGCATTTCATAAATTGACCAACAAAATTTTTGCTCAAGTACCTATTTGTTTGTTTTTGTTTAACTTTATCCATTATTTTCTGCAGATATAAATGCTTTTTTGGAGTAATCTTGCGTTTTGTTTTTTCTATTAAACCGGACTCTGCTAATATGTAAGAAATATTAATTACCCTGATGTTCATAATTATCGGACGTCAGTGAATTTCTGATCAACAATATTTAAAAGAGCCCAAAACTAAAAACCCGCCTTTGAATGTAACTAAAGTGGTTATTTAACAAATAGGCAATCTCATCCTAAACACGCCTATTTTTCCTACTTGTCAAAAACTTCGTATCTTTCCTGATCATCAGTCCATTTTTTTTTCAGATAAAAACTTGATAATTTCTTAATTTTGGAAATGCCCTTATTTTTTACCCTTGTCCTGAGCCCGAAATAGCTTCAATCAAATAGTTTCCACTTACTAGTGATTTAATTCACTTGTTCTGTTCACTGTGTTCTTCCTCAAGCGAAACAATCTAGGGAAAACATTCGAAAGAAAATACATTTAAAGAAAGAATACGGAAGACTTGCAGAGAACGTGCTAGCGTTAACGGTTCACCCTTTAACAATTCTACAATTCTAATATAAAGGACACCGAACAAGAAGAATTTTTGAAGTCGCTCACTGGAAGTGAAAAAATACTAAGAATTTCAAAGAGTTGTAACAAGGGCAAAAGGGAATAAACCTGTTACTATACTGGTTCAAAAATACATCGAGGTACCTTTAAATTAAAGAGAATAATGCGTTCCAAAAACTAACTATGTACAGTGGAGTCCGGATATAATGAACCCGCTTTTAGTGAACTTCCGGCTATAGTGAACGCTACTTTAGGTATCCTAATTTTTTCCCATAAGACTTATACATTTTGTGTCCGGTTATAATGAACCCGCTTATAATGAACTTTCGGATAAAGTGAACCGAATTTTATTAACTTAAGGTATAAAATTTCCGTTTATAGTAAACTTTTCGGTAGTTCCCCGGTAATTCCCCGATTGTAACTTAGGATGTGGAGTTCATTAATTTTATTTTCAGTAGGGTTCGAGATTCTACTGGGAATAGAGTGAATCTTACGAGTTTAGTTTATAGTCTCGTGTTGGTCGTTCACAATGGAAAAACAAAAACGTAAAGCGTTAACACTAAAAGACAAGTATGATATTATTCAAAAAATAGAAAATGGTGCTAACAAAGTTACAAAATGTCGTGAAATGAGTTTACCTAAATCTAGCGGGTCCGTAACTTGGAAGAAAAGAAAAGATATTTTATCATTGTACGGTAACGGTAATGTTAAGCGCAAAAGAATGAAAAAATCAGCTCATGAAGAGCTGGATAAGGGACTTTTACAGTGGTTTACTCAAAAAAGGAAAGATAATGTTCTCTTAAGTGGCCCAATTCTTCAAGAACAAGCTTCTAAAATGGGTAGTAAAATTGGTAAACAAGAGTTTACATGTTCTAGAAGTTGGATTGAACGATTTAAGCAGAGACATTGCATCACTGGAGGAAAAATTGTTGGTGAGTCTGCGTCAGTTGATATGAATGTTGTTGATGACTGGCTTAGTACTATTTGGCCTGATCTTTGCAACAGCTATAACAGTAAAGACATTTTCAACGCCGATGAGACCGGGCTTTTTTACAAACTGACACCGGATAAAACTTTGAAATTCAAAGGAGAAAGCTGCGCTGGCGGGAAGATCTCTAAAGTGAGAATTACTGTTTTGGTAGCTGCAAACTTGACTGGAACAGAAAAGAGAAGACTGCTTATTATAGGAAAATCCGCCAATCCTAGATGTTTTAAAATCAAGACATTACCAGTGAAATACAGATCAAACAGTAAATCGTGGATGACATCTAATTTGTTTAGAGAGGAGCTACTTCAATGGGATGCAGAGTTACAAAACAAAAACAGAAAAATTGTACTTTTGGTTGATAATTGCCTAGCCCATCCTGAAGTTCTCCTTAACCAAATTAAATTAGTTTTTATGCCGCCTAATACCAGCTCAAAGCTGCAACCCATGTTAAACGTATAATCAACATGAGAAATTTTATTTTCTTTTTTAGCGGATATAGTGAACCAGTCTTAATGCATATTTCAAGTTCACTATATCCGGACTCCACTGTATGTCAAATTAATCAAAACACAAAATAGTGTACCCGGAAAGATTTAAAAGCGGATACTTGAGCAGAGACTACAAAAATCCATCGATACAAAAATAGCAGAATCCCAAAGCGACTTCACAAATGATAGAAGTATGCAAGACGCCATTTTTGGACTACAAATGATAGAAAAAAAAAACATAAAGAGCTGTATGTGTGTTTCATGGACCTTGTACAAGCGTTCGACACGGTACACAGAGACCAAGTAAGGGAAGCTTTAAAGAATAAAGAGGTAGAGGGAAACTTAATTCGAGCAATCAAGAGTATTTACAACAACATGAGAAATTACGTAAGAACTGGCAATAAAAGTTCAAACGAGTTCATTACACGCGAAGGGGTCCGAAGGGGTGTAGTAATAAGCCCTCCCCTGTTCATCGCCCTACTTGACGAAATAACAAAAGAAATAAGAGACCAAACAGAAGGAGCACATATAGCACATAGCAATAATAGCCAACTCGGAAAGGGAACTTCAGACAAAGGTGGAAATCAGGCTTTTGCTAAAAGAAGTATGACAATCAGCAAAGAGAAGACTGTGGTAATTCTTGTGTCAAAGACCCTTAGAACTATCCATATAACGCATGACTATGAAAAATTAAAACAAGTGGAAACTTTCCAATACCTAGGATCCATAATACATAGTAACAGAGGAAATGAATAGGAAATAAACAACAGGATACAATCAGCAACCAAAACATATTATGCCCTGAACAAAGAAATAATATCCAAGAAGATCTCCAAGAAAGCAAAAATTAAGAGTATACAGTATAATCTGCCTCCCTTGTCTCACTTACAGCACCGAAACGTGGGTGTTAAGTGAAAGGCAGAAGCAAAGACTACAAGCGTGCGAAATGTGAATTCTAAGGAGAATTAAAGGAGTAACAAAGTGGGACTGACTAAGAAACACTAAAATCAGAAGAAGGCTCGAGGTCAAACCTCTTGAAGGGAAAATTGAAACAAATCAACTGAGTAATTGGAACACCTGTTTCGAATGCCAAATGAGAGAGAATTAAAGAAGATCTGAAAAGTAAAGCTAGAAGGAACAAAACCTAGAGGACGCCCCATTGCGACGTGAAACAAGAAAATGTTTGTTTATGAGATAGGGCTACGTTGGATGGAGGCAAAAGATACAGTAAACGACAAAAACAAGTGGGAAAAACTGTGCAAAAGTGACAAATAAAAGTGTAAATAAACGTAAAAGAGTAAAGACAAAGAGTAGTTAATGTGATAGTGTTTAAAATTCCTCAACAGGGTAATGGAGTAACTGAGTAGTGGAAAGAAGAAGAAGAATCAAAACATTTACTAATGCCAGTGTGTGGTAAATATGTAGAATAACAAAATTATATATAAATCGATTATCCGCCACTCTATTACTCGTCACGTTATATTATCCGCCGAACGCAGAACAAAAATAGTGAAGCAATTAAGCAAAAGAAAATTACTGAGTATTTTAAAATATAATGTTACCATATATTATAAAATTACTGAGTATTTTAAAATATAATGTTACCATATATTATATGTATATTATATACATTCTGTGTAGTATGCAATTATTTTAGTCATTCTTTCTTTATTAGCCTTTAACATTCCACTGTTCCACTGTTGGGCAAAGGCCTCACCCAATTGAGGAGGGGTTGTTGATCTACTCTCCCATATATTATATTTTTTTATTATTATAAAGCTTTCACAGGCCTTATAGGCCCATCGCTTTGGTGTGAGGCAAGGCTAAGCTACTTTGTACTATACACAACAGGGCTCGACTCTGCGGGTTACCGTGTTGGTGCAGAACCGTATTTGACTTGCCTGGCGTGTGTGGATGTTTTTGTTTATGGTCTTGTTACTCCTCTAATGCGACCGTAATACAAGGAGTGCCATTAACTTGATCCTGGAACACAGTACCGACTACCCAGGGAATCAGAAAAATTTCCGACCCTGGAATAATTCAAACTGGGAAGCATTTGGACTATTATATCCACAACTTGGCTCTCTTACTACCGAGCCATCCCCGCCCCTGTTATATATTATAAAACTACGAAAATGAAGAAAAATAAGTATGAAATTCACCTCAAAATTTGCTATTAATCCGAATACTGTGTAATAATGTTAATGTCACATAGAAATGAGGAAGTGGACTTGTTAACTATAAAATTAAGTTGACATCGCGTAAAAAAAATAATACTCTATGTCAATAATGAGTATAATGCAATGGAATGTTTTCAATACATAGAATTATTCCTACATGGTGTATCCAAGATAAGCATGCCATTACGGAAATATCATAAATGGTAAGACATACAGATTTGGTTGCTGTAAAAGAATTGTTCAGCATCTCAATGACTACTGGGATTCATAATAAAATTCTAGAAGCTTTACTGAAATTTCAGTACAGACTAGAGAAACTAATATTTTAGGTTAATTAATTAATTTGCCTACTATTAGATAATTATGGAAACAGCATTTCGTTTAATATGGCTATCCATAAAAATACTTTCGTTTCTACACAAATTACAGTACCTTAATTTTTCTAATTTAGCAGAAAAGATTTCTGTAACATAATCCAACATTCTCTTTCTGACGCAATTTTAAAGTTGGCGAAACAAGAAGCAACATATTATTAAAGAATATAAGGAAAAAATTAAGAAAAAAGTATATTTCAAGAAAATTAAATAAGTAATATTTTAAAGACATGAAGATTTGTATATTTTCATACATGTAGCCAAAATTTTTACAACAGGATTGAGTTAGCCCTTAATTTTATTTTCTTTTGAATTCCCCTGCTGCAGTGTTTCCTAAAGTATGGTACAACAAACGTCTTTAGGTGGCACACAACATTATTTTAATAAATTGGTGTATTTTTTACCATTAAAATTAACATCAAAAGTTGTTTGGTAAGTCCTTAATTAATGTATGCTCAATATCTTATGTAAATAACCCTGTATATACGTATATTTTGAGTAAATGTTACTACAACATAACTTTAACAGTATTAAGGAATTTATTATCCTCTAAATGGGAATTATATAGCTTTTAAAACTGCATTTGTAACCATTGAAGTTTAATTGGCTTATCGTTGAAAATTTTCCATTGTTTTGCTGCTATTAATTTGGTTAATTTCTAAACAGTGTTTATTCATTCTATTAATAGTGGTTGTAATACTTGATAACTTAAATCGTACATTAAATAGTTTTTCATGCTGAGCAAATATTATTCATTTTGCGTCAAAATTATTAAGGGGGCGAACATTAACAACAGTTTAATCAAATTAAATCAATACCTTAATACAGGCTTCATCAAATTCCATTACATTACTACTGTTTACATGACACAACTGCCTACAGATCCAAAGGGCGTGGGTCTGACCCTGGCTGAGGTCAGTGTGACTTTTCAGGCATCTAAAAGTGGGCATTCTGTCGGATAAGAACTAAAGCCATTGCAATGTGTGACATGTCTAAAATCACTACTGAAATCGGAACTACTTCAGATAGGCAAAATTTATAGTTTAGGTGTACAATAAGCCAAATATAGTCTAAGAGCAAAGAGATGCTTCGAAAACCGCGTCTTAGATCTCGCTCAATCAAACTACAATACAGTAGAAGGCTAGTAAGACATGAAGCAGAATGTTGTACAAAATTCCATTCACGTGTGCTTTACAAAATTTTGTATCGTATCATACATAATTCTCTGTCCAAAATGTCGTATTGCGTCGTATTGGTTAGATCATGTGCCGCCACGCCGACGCTAACCGCACTTTCTCCTATCTCACTCGTGTCCTTCATTCATTCCTGTTCATGTAAAATAAATAAATAAAAGTGCTTTAAACGTATGCATCAACCTAATATTATAAACCCTTGGTATAATGCTACATTATCCATAGTAACATGATTATCTTGACAATTGTCTCACAGATGTCAAGGTAATTTTGATATGTTTGCGCATGCTCACAGACAGAATTTTTGCATAAATTTCTGATTCATGTCATACATGTTTAACAGAATTTTGTACAAAATTTTGTTATTAAATTTCGTAGAAAATTCTGTTTCTCACCGTACTAGTCTAAGCAAGCATACAAACATTTGCTAATTTTGTTACTTTAAAATGAAACTGAGCTGTTTAATGATCGTTATATATTAATTTATAGTAATCACACTTTATTAACAGTATACCATATTAAAGTAGACAAAGGTCAATTATCTTCGTAGCAAAATATTAATGTAAAACAGAGCCTGGATGTATAAACATCATATATACCAGGTATGTAAATATGAAATCGGAATTTGCCCATAGATGGCCCTAGCTGTCAATGTAGTTATCGTCAAACCGCGTCATTGGCGCCATTTTCTTGTTTTTACATCTGACAAAGATTTTCAACTCACAACAATACAAGTTTCATACAACCGCATAGTTTTTAATAGCGTCGAACATGTCGAATTTTGTGACAGCATTGATTTTCTGTTATCATTTGAAAAAAACTGCTGCAGAACCGCATCGAATGCTTGTAGAAGCTTACAGTGAATATGCTCCTGGTAAATCACAGTACTTAAAAAATTCAAAAGTGGCGATTTTGACGTAATTAACGAAGATCGTGGGAGACCACAGAAAAAGTTTAAAGACAGTGAATTGCAATCATTGTTGGATGAGGATGTTACTCAAACGCAACAACAACTCATGGATCAAATAAATGTGACATGAGAAACCATCTCCATACGTTTGAATGCCATGGGAAAGATTCAGAAGATGGGCAAATGGGTTCCACATGAACTGAATGAAAGACAGCAGGAAAACCGAAAAACCACTTGCACAATGCTGCTCGTCAGGTACAAAAGAAAGTCATTTCTCCATCGAATTGTGACTGGCGATGAAAAGTGGATATATTTCGAGAACCCTAAACGTAAAACATCATGGGTAACTCCAGGCGAACCATCAACATCGACTGCAAGGCCAAATCGCTATAGATATAAGACAATGCTCTGTGTTTGGTGGGATCAGAAGGGTGTGATCTATTATGAGCTGCTAAAACCTGGCGAAACCGTTAATACTGAAGGCTACCAACAACAAATGATTGATTTAAATCAAGCTTTGCGTGACAAAACACCAGAATATCAAAAAAGGCAACACAAAGTGATTTTGCTTCATGATAATGCTCCATCCCACACAGCAAAACCGGTCAAGGAAACGATTGAGGCGTTTACTTGGGAAATACTTTCGCATGTGGCTTACTCACCAGACTTGTCTCCGTCCGATTACTACTTATTTGCATCGATGGGAGACGCACTTGTTGAGCAGGGCTTCACTTCTTACGAAAATGGCTCGATGATTGGTTTGCCTCAAAAGAGCAACAGTTTTTTTTGGTGTAACATCCACAAATTGTCAGAGAGATGGGAAAAATGTATAGCTAGCGACGGGCAATACTTCGAATAAAATATTTTGTTTCATTTTCATACAGAAACGTGTATTTTCTATACAAAAATTCCTGTTTCATATTTACATACCTGGTATATAATATGGTACTATAAATCTAAAAGTAAAAAAATCCTAGCTTGTGGTTGTTTTTGTATGTTGCACAGGAACTATTTATAATTAAATAATAAAAATCACAACTGTAACCATTTTCAAGGTTGCTGCTAAAAAGTACCCATAGAATGTGATTGATGACGCACATGTAAGGTCTCGGTAATTTGCCTACATATCTAAAGAAGATAACAAAGGACAATTTACTGTAGATTTACAATCTACATGAGTCATAAAAATATTTCAAAGTAAGCTCATATTTTCCTAATGATGCATAACAAGTATACTTTCACCTAATTCCAATATCTCTAAATAAATCTAAAACTGTACACCTAAATATATTTTGAATGGAAGCAGATTCCTAAAACAGTTTTTCATGCTTACTATAGATTATTGAAAAAATTCCCAGTGATAAGCAATACTGCATATCCATATTAGTCATCACAAAAACCCAATATTTGCTGTACATTACTAAAATTATCATAGTAAATGAATCAACAATTAAGGAAACTGAGGTAAATCATTTGATATTATTCATATCTACTACTACTACAAATTGAACAAGCGTTTCAATCATAAATTAACTTACTGTGTGCAATCAGTCCACAATCATCGCACTTGACTCCTTGAGCAGAAAATCCCCACAAGAAATTTCCACATAATTCACACCAGTTTAGCCCTTTGAAGGTAGTTACTTTAAACACATGTGATTTTTCATATTTTTCAACTACTCCAACATTAACAGGCTGCTGTTGAAGTGGACTGTATGGATTTACAAACACATCTTTTGCACAATTAGCAAATCTGCAAATTAATTACAAATAAATAAGAAAAATAACTTTGTAAATACTGTTAATCATACTTAGCTCGTTCTCTAGTTAAAGTTTGCAATTTCCTTTTATTCAGAGTCATGTAAGGGCTCTCTTGATAGTTGATGGTCGGTAAGCGCTGGAGAAAAAGTGGAGCCTTGAGCTCCAAGTACATTGTAACCAGACCATCAGCAACCAAGGAGCGAACACAGTCATATCGCTTTTCACGCACATAAAGACCAGATTTTGGGTCATAGAATAGTTTATAATGATGAACTTTCTCATTGAATCTGTAATATAATTTATTAATATTACACAGGCAAACAAAAAAACAATTAAATTGCTACAGGATGCAAATTTTAATTACACATTTATTAAAAATTATCGGAACCACAAAAACAATTTTCAACATAACGAATATCGAGGCATTTTCGTAAACAAAACAGAAATTAAAAATACAATTTCTATAACACTAAAGTATTTAATTGACTTAGCATTGTTCTTTACTGTAGGTCACAAGCACTACCCATTGTTTTTGCGATCATGGCTATCTGATAATTGCATGTCGTAACCGCAACCCAAAACTTGGAACAAGCATTTTAAGGCAAACGGTTGCCTTTACGCGTATGAACTAAGAGTACCTTATTTTTGTTATTTTTAATCCTCTTTCAGAAAATAACCTAAAATTTTAAAATTTTCTACTAATAACAAAGTTAGAGCTAATATAAAATTTCAGTGGTAGGTTAAGTGCCTCTTACGGTCAAGTCTGGTTAATGAAAATAATTCTGTCACTGTATTGCATAATAGTAAGTATGTGAACCAAATTTCAAAGAAATATCTTTAGATTTGTGGAAATTACAATAAAAAGAAAAAATAAAAAATTGAACTTTAAGGCCCTATAACTTCTTAAGGAAGGACTTTCTGCCTAAGGTATATTAGGT
>JABXWE010003676.1:0-20834 GCA_014611495.1 Limonius californicus
GCTGTTTGTCATTTCTTTTCAACTGGTATCTTTTAGATGCCTCTTTTAGGTGCTCATCATATTTTTGCTGTATAAGATTTCGGTCGTTTAACGTTGATGAATCTTGTAGTTGGATCTGGTAACTATCACATTCATCACATGTATCATTGACAGGTGACTTGAATGCATAATTGAATTCCTTATTAAAAATATCGTTGTAAATCCATTGCTTCGCAATCTCTTTCTGTGGAAGATTCTTATCTCGGCAATCTTGCTCATAAAGTTCATACATTTTGCTTATATTTAAGTGTGCTCCCAAATATTGTTTTGTGGATTTTTCACGCCTGTAATGGGAGTCCTCAACTGGAAATTTTTTGACTACAATCAAAGAAGAATTAAGTCAAGAAAAACAAAACTAATACTTACAGTAGAGAGTATTAAGTCAAATTATGTAACCTCTTAATAATAAAACTTACCACAACCGTCTTCTTTTATTGTTCTTTTTTCTCTTGTGGCCAAATTTTCATCAGAAAGAAACGGAATTTATAGAAAAATTAAGGGTTTTTAATATTTTGGCGTACTACTTATAAGTAGATAACATGCAAAATAATACAACTTACCGCTAACGGATTCATCCCTTGATGTTATGTTTTTAAATCCTTAGATTATCACCTTTTGTTCGCTTAATTTTTTGGCCATATCACAAAGTAACTTTCCACGACTCATTTTAAAAACTTAAGAAACTGGGTATTTTCTTAAATCTGTAATTTAAATTACATGCACTGTACTACTAACACGTGTTGAGTACGGTTCGGCGTGGGGTAAAGAGTATCAAGTGACTTGCATCTGTTTACCTCTGACGAACTGCTTGACTTAATACGGTTTAAATACGAGTAGAACCTTAACGATCAATGCTATGACGTAGGACACTTTACCTCTGAGTAGAATATCATATTTTAAGTCACTTGGTACTAATAAGTAAAAATTCGAAAAAAAGTGACTTGATACAGTTGACCTCTGAGGTGCTGAGAGGATATTCCGCTTACAATATAGTAACCGCGAGAGTTTTGCTGAAGTGGTTTGTTATTTTTTTCGCAGTTCCAGTATGAGAATGTAGTGGGATCGTGAAAAGTTTGAAATATTATTTTTGTTGTTCAATGGTAGAACTTTATATCAATAACAAGGACCTAAGGTTACATTTATTTATTTCAATAACAAGAATAGGAAAATACTACGAAAGTCGCTTATAACGCCAATAACGATAGTGAAGTTTCTCGACAATCCGTAGAAATTAGTTTCTTCGTATTCTTTAGCCAATTGCAACTTCTAATACTCTATCTGTTTGTAAGCTGCAACCTTTGACGTAGTTTATAGAAGTTTCCGAACTACATTTGAGTCAAGTTCTTGTGTGTTTCTTCTTCCTTAGTCCTCAGTCTCAGACTGGTTGAATGCAGATTTGTAATTTTTCCTTTTGATAGCCTTTCTCTTTAAATCTTCACAGTTGTCCTTCCTGTATCTTGCACAATTTGCTTCAGATATTGTATACGGGGTGGTCATATCCGATTTCTGCCTACAAATTTTCTTTCGATAATTATCATAAGTAGTCTGTTCTTTTGTAGGATGTGTCTTATAACTTAGTCCCTTCTTCTCGTGATCTATTTCCATATGCTTTTGGTTTTCTCTACCATACTCAATATCTTTTCGTTAGTCGTTCTATAGGTCCACCTATTTTTTAAAGTTCTTCTATAACACCACAATATTCTCGATATCTTTTCGTTGGTCGTTCTCTCTGTCCACTTAATTATTAAAGTTCTTCTATAGAACCACAATATTCTCAATATCTCTTCGTTCGTCGTTCTGTCTGTCCACTTAATTTTTAAAGTTCTTCTATACCACTACAATATTCTCGATATATTTTCGTTGGTCGTTCTGTCTGTTCACTTAATTTTTAAAGTTCTTCTATAGCACCACAATATTCTCAGTATCTTTTCATTCGTCGTTCTGTCTGTCCATTTAATTTTTAAAGTGCTTCTATACCACCACAAATTTTCTCGATATGTTATCGTTGGTCGTTCTGTCTGTCCACTTAATTATTAAAGTTCTTCTATAGAACCACAATATTCTCAGTATCTTTTCATTCGTCGTTCTGTCTGTCCATTTAATTTTTAAAGTGCTTCTATACCACCACAAATTTTCTCGATATGTTTTCGTTGGTCGTTCTGTCTGTCCACTAAATTTTTAAAGTTTTTCTACAGCAGTATAGTTCTAATGTTTCTAGTTTCCTTTTCTCCTGCTTTCCTATCGTGCACGTCTCATAACCGCATAAGGGTGTGCTCCAGATATACGTTGGGATAAATTGTTTTCTGGTGTTTAGGGATATATTGCTCTATGTTAATGACCCTTTCTGGTAGTAAAATGCCCTTTCGGTCTGCTGTGTCCTGATATTTTTATTATTATTTCTTGTCTACTGCGTTCATCTCTTGTAATAAATACTTCCCAGATTGGGGAATTCGTTTACTTCTTTTCATTCCGTATTTTTGTTATTCATGTTCTTTGAATCATTTTTCCTGTCACCACTATCATTGTTTTTCGTTTATTTATTTTTTGTCATGTTATGTAATAATAATTAACCGATCTTAACTGATCTTAATCAATATCTGGGGTAGGATCAATTGCAAAGTGTTGTTACCACGTATAGCATTTTAAAAAGAACATAGTAGTTGAATAGAGTAATATGAAAAGTTCTTGAATAAATTTTTTTACTCCGAATTACAGTTAAAATTTCAATATGTTGATGTACGCGCTTGTGAAATCAGCTGTAGTAGCGCCCATTTAATTCCTGAAGGGACATACGAAACTTTAATATCTATTCCATCATTTTTTATCGCTCGCTAATGGACCAAGTTGCGCCAAGCAACGGCTTTTTAATTTCACGCTCTACAGTCCTACTACACGTTCCTTTGGGATGGCCTCTTTTTTGTTTCCCTTAAGGATTCCTCTCCAGTGCTCTCCTGCATGCTTCCGATTTCTGTTTTTTTCTTTACGGGCTGCCTAACCAGCCATATTTTCTTCGTCTAATTTCTTAATTTACATCACTCTGTTCCGTGTTTGATGTTGTTCTTTCAACATTGACTTTAGACGCCTATTTATAAAAGTCTATAATTTACGCTTAATTTAACTTGAGACCATCCACGTTTCAGGACCGTACCTCGTACGTAACATTGAACACCTTGACTTTAATTTTAGTTGACTTGTTATTTGCATTTCAAATCTTAAATGATCTTAGTCAATGACTGGGGCAGTAGATACAATAAAAAGTTGTTTGTTTGACTCATAAAATATTATCGTGCAAATCATTGCAACAAGAACATGATAGTTAAACAGGGATAATATGGAAAGTGCCTGGATAAATTTTGCTATTAGGATTTACCTATAAAATCTTATTATGTTGAAGTACGCGCTTGTGACATCAGCTGTACGTTGCCCTAATAGCGTAGCGCTTTAAGCGCGCAACGAAACTAATTAAAACCATCCTTTTGTCTTTTCTTCTATACAATATGATAACGTTTCCCGATGGTACTAATAATAAATTATTTTCATTTTTGACGCCACAAGAAATTAATATATTTAATAGAAATAAAATTTTTGTGTTTCCAATATGATTTTAAGAACTTTAATATACTGTGCTATGATAAAAGTACGTAAACTTTCAACCGTCAGGAGAATTTGAGATTTTAACACTTGATCTTGCTTAAAGCAAAGGTTTTATCTCTAAGCTGTTCTATCAATGTGCTGCTGGAGTCGCACATCAAAATAGTATTAAATGTAAAATTAAGAAGGTGTAACTTAAATCCCTATTTTTTAAAAACTTAGCGTAGTAGTTTCAGAGAAATGTTAACTTTTCATTTACTTTTATTCCGAACGGCAAACTTTTAGTAGGTTCCGGTTGAAATGTTATACACGGTATAAAAATATTGGTTAATGCGACATCGTTTTCATTTCCGATTTCTAGAAGATATGTTCGGATCAACAAGAGGGTTACTCGCTGCTAAATATCACGTTTCTGTTTATTCTCTGTTAAACAATTTCTTCCACTTTATCTACACAACGGTTCGGATCAATAAAAATATAATAATTCTAATTGGCTAGAAGTCTCAGCCATGGAATATTCAGGCTAAAACTGCATACGTGGAACAACTCAAAGTTATGTTTTGGATGAATTCTAGTCCTTATATACTTAGAAATTATGTGTGAGACATTAGTAGGATTGCTTGCATAATTTTAAGATTTGAATTTTAGAGCAGTATACAGGACGTAGTGGTCTTCCTTGATGCCATGTTGAAATTTTAAAGATCCGCAGGTTCTGTTCTTCTCAACATCATATTTAAATTCCAAACTTTATTGTTGAATATCATCGCTATCAAAACTACAGATTCACTGCCATTAATGCAAAGTGATCTATAAGGAGTTTATAAAAAATAAGTGGAATAGTTGTTTATGACATTGATAATATTTTGTCTGGAAATTTTGTTACATGTACAATTTTACATGTGGCTGCATGGATATTGTAAAATTTTTAAAATCAAATTTGTATGTTTCAGTTTTATAATTGACATTTGAGTCGACTAAGTTTAATTACGATTTGAGTTCTCGTTATGTTAGACAGTTTGTTTTTTTTTAAAGAATCGTGGAGTTGCCAAAGGCAACTCCAAGATTCCCATCCCACCCACCTTACCCCGGCTCAGCACATTTCGTGCTATTCACAGGTCTAACATTCCCCACCCTTGAAACACCCCATGCCCCAGACACCACAAACACCCTGGGAAAGTGCAGTGCAGGATTAGAACCTGAGCGACTTTGGTAGAATAACTCCGAAGCCAAGCGCTGCGGCCATTACTCTACCGCGGTCCCCCAGTGTGTTTAAAGTATGGAATTTACGTTTGATGGATATGCTGGTGTGACTTGGATAGTTGGCGAGTGTAGTGGTAATTGTAATGCGGTGGCACAGGGAACGTTATCTGAACAGAAGACATCCTGTTACTCAGACCATCAGACCAGATCTAAGGTTAAACGAAACTAGCTATGTTGCCCTAATCCAAGCTTGACGTGGTCGACAAAGAATGCCAAATGTTAAGGGAGACATCTTAGAGATAATGGAGGCATAAATCTACGGTTCACCATATCCTCTAGTATAATAATTTGTGTCCTTAAAAAAATTGAGGTTCAACATTTGTTGCCACCTGATTATCCACAACAAATTCATTTTGCCAGTGGTTTCTACATCAGCGCACTTTGAACCATAACTTCACTTCCAAAATTTTTTATTCGAACGAAGCTACATTCACCCACGACAGTGTGTATAGTTTACGCAACAACCATAATTGGAGCTAGAATTTCTGGGTATTTGAGAGACATAACGTGGGGAAACAAATATTTACACAAAGAAAGTAAAGTTAAAATACATAAGACAATTGTCAGACCAATCTTTACCTACGGAGCTGAGACAAGAGCAGACACGGCAAGGACAAAGCAATTACTGCGTACAACTGAAATGAACACCCTCAGAGCGATCTTCGGGAGAACACGACTGGACAGAGTTAGGAACCAGGTAGTAAGAGAAGATTATCAAGTAACAGATATAACAAAGTTTATAAAGCAGCGAAGAAAATGCTGGGGCGAACACATTGAAGGAGCAAGTAATGATAGATTAATCAAAATAACCAGATATTGCAAACCACAAGGATATCGTAACTGGTAGTCGAACTGGTGGACATCAACAGAGTCCACGCCATAAAGTTATGTGAAGAAAAACATGCATATTGCCTATTATAAAAGGAAAAAAGAAGAAGAAGAAGAACCATAACTGGGTTCCTGAAAATAATTTCGCCTCTTATGATAGAAATCATCAAGTTCTTTTCGAAAATGTGGCACTGGTAATAAGGCGTGATATGCGGTGGCAACTGGATGGTGCTCCAGCACATTTTGGTATGAATGTCCAGATATGGTTAAAGTAACATTATCCTGGAAGGATAATTTCTAGAACAAAGAACGTAGTCACCGTACTCAAGATTCTGTCCTTCGCCGAAGCGACGGACCTGTTCAGGGAGTAAAGTCTTCTGTAACCCCAAGGGAGCACAATGAGTCCTGGTGGCCTAAATGCAGGAGCCTGCTCCGATCCATGAAAATCATCATCATCATCACCAGGAGATGACGATGTAGTAAGCGAGTCCATCAAAGAGGGAGGTACGACATTAATACGTATAATGCAAAAGCTCTTCAATACACGTCTTCTGAAAGATACAACCCTCTCCCAATGGAACAATGCTTTCATTATGATAATGCACAAAAGGCGAAATATTGCAGGTTTAAAGAATTATCGTCCTGTTAGCCTGCTGTCCCATGTATACAAGCTGTTCATGAAAATCATAGTAAAACGGCTAACACAAAAATTAGATAACTATCAAGCCTGCGAGCAGGCTGGATTCCGTAAAGGTTATGGAACGAACGCCCATTTTTAAGTCATAGAAACCCGAATAGAAAAATGTATGGAATACAACAAACCCCTTGTGCTAATCTTTGTAGACTATAAAAAGGCGTTCGAATCATCTACAGACCATGACAAAATGTTACAAGCTCTAGCAGAATGTCGAATTGACCACCGCTACATAGCAATAATAAAGAACATATACGACATGTCACATGCATGCGCTGATTGCATATTGCCGATAGCAAACAAATGAAAATCATAGTAAAATAAACTGGGACAACATGGGTGTTAACATAAATAGAGAGTACCTAAATCATCTGAGGTTTGCCGACGATATCGTTATAAATTCGGATTGTATAGACAAAGCAAAAAAACAGCTGGAACGACTTTACCAAGCGTCAGGACGCATCTAGCTCAAAATAAATGTTTCAAAAACCCAATATATGACCAACCTTGTCGTAAGCGGGCGTAGCACAGTGGGCACTAACGAAATAGACCAAGTAACATCTTACAAATATCTAGGTCACGAAATTCGAGTGGATCGAGATAATTAAACACGTGAGATCCTGAGAAGAGTAGGTCTAACCTGGGTAGCTTTTGGAATCCTGAGGGAGACACTTAAGTCAGACATCCCTATATGAGTGAAGCTCAAACTCTATAACCAATGCGTCCTGCCTGTGATGACTTATGGAGCTGAGTCACTTACCCTGACTAAAAAATCTATAAATAAGTTACGTGTCATCCAGCGGGCGATGGAAAGCGATATATGTTGGGTATATCTCTTTGACACAGGATCCCAAATGTGGAGATACGAAGAAGAACTTGTGCTATCGATGCAGTAAAGAGATTAACATGCTTGAAATGGAATTTGGAGACTCACATTGCCAGAATCACGGACGAACGGTGGAGCTAGGCACAAGACGACCGCCAACGAGATGGACCGACGACATAAAATGCATCCGTACAAAATGGATTCAAGCAGCACAAAATAGAAATGAGTGGCAAAGTTTACGGGAGGCCTATGTCCAATAATGGACGCAACTAGGCTGGATCTTCAGACTTTACGCCTCTAGATTGTTCTCTTGTAAATACCATCCAGAAACTGGAAAACCGCATTAATCAAGCATCAGCATTTGTATCCATGAACATTCCTTATGTGCAGAAAGCAATTGCTTGGGGAGCTGAAGATTGTGTGAATGTTGACGGTGGTCATATTGTACAATTTTATTATTTTTTTTTAGTTTTATTTTGTTATTGTTGTTCGTTTTATAAATAATGACGATATAAATAATTCATGACGTTGGGAAAAGAAACGTGTGTTCGAAAATGCTTCCTAAATCACTCTGTGGTTCAATTACAATGTTGTCAAGTTTCTATCTTTTGCTTGGATCGTAAAAGAAAACTAACCTGCGGATCTTTAAAGTTAAAACACATTTGCATTCAAGGGACATCAGGAGAGACCGCTCCTAGTCGCTTATCGATGGGTTACGGGACACCCTGTAAACAATGTTCTAAAATTTTGTCAGGAAACTGCAAACTAGAACATAAATTTCCTACGTTTCCCATGCAATTTAACTTTACCTATTTTATAGATTGAACCCAACATAAAGATATTTATGTGTGTAAGAGTTCTTCAGATCGAATTTGGTTGGCTATAGATTTGGCACAGGTCGATTTAACTAAACAGAGTTAAAGTGCCGTGCAAGTATGTGTCAAAGAGATTTTTTCCGCACGGCTAACCTTTCCAATTACAAAAGACTGACAAAGTCTCTACAGGATTGTTTGATGTGAATGGTCAAAGTTAGATAGCATTCTAAGCCGCGATGTGAATTTTCCAGCCAAGAGCGGACGAATTCGAATCAGCTCATGCTAGGAATCTTTTCTGCGGAAGTCGATGCAATTACAGGGTTTTTTCCATTTCTGGATAATTTACCCGGTCGTTTTAACTTAATCGGCTTAAACGTTATTAACACGAAGCACAAACGTATCCCAACGAATAATGCAGAAATGATGATACCCCATGTTTACGCTAAGCCCAAAATTGCGGCCCGCAGTATTTTAAGGGCTTTGTTTCGTTTTAAAATTGGCCAAAAAAGAAGATTTAGGATTGGGCTCCTGCTGATGTTATTGGTTGCGAGCAGAACACGCGTCAATCAGGATCGAGGGCGATTTCAGCGCCTGCAGGGGGAGCTTCACGAGGGAATTAACGAGAAATCATTAAGTTTGTTCCTAAGCCCCAACTGCTTATAAATTGAATGTAAAAATGTGATTGACTGGTTCTCCTTTGTTAACACTAATTGTTAGATAAATTACGCTTTGCCCTCTCTTTGTTTTCTTTTAACCCTGCAGTTTTTAGTTGGAAATTTTATCAACGCCCTTTTTACTTGACAATGGGGTGTAGAATTAAACAAACACGAGAAAAACATGGTTGTTATTTTAAACGTTATCATGATTAATGATTTCATTTGTTATTACACTTTCTAGAAGAATATCTTCAGACTGTTGTTTTTCTAATTTAATGCAAAATGTGCTTAATTAATCAAACGTTTACCAAGGCTATTTTGGTTAAATTAAATGAAGACATGAAGCATTTAGTAGTTTCAGTTTTCTTTGCTTTGGATATCAAAACTCCATGAAAATTTACCTTCAATAAATAAATGTATTTATTAATTACTCTTGTAAAAACCGATACAAGATTGTCTTAAATACAGTAGCACAAGTGAATGGGTTCAAGGTAGAAAACAAATCTAATAATACCCACGCTTTTGGTTTACGAATACTAGAACCTGCTAACGACCTACCGCAAGCATTGGTCTTTTAATGGAAGAAACACGCTTATTTTAAATTTATTACAAAGATCATTCCTCACTGGCAATATATTGTATTCAACAATAGTTCTTTTGACTACTGAAGTCGCACAGGTTATTCTGCGAAATAAATCTCAAATTGCTTTATTTCAGCTTGAGAAATTTGGCGTTCCGGTACTCGAAAAAGTGTCTTGCATAATATAATTACGCTTATTAGAAATTTTCACTTCGAGTTACATCAAAGGGCATTAACTATTTATGTTATGAGCTCCGTGATGCGAACTTGGATAGATCGATTTTTAGATTTTCACGCAGATTTGTTAATACTTGGAGCAGAGGCAGCGTGGAAACTCCCTTTTCCTCGCTGAGGGACCCACAATCAGTTTATAAAATATTCTGATCGCGTGGGAATCGATACCCAAGCCCAGTATTTCGAGCCGTTCGATGAAGTACACGGTGGACCCTTTGACGTCGGTAGATACCTGGTTAATAATGTTACTAATTGATAAACCGGGGCTGCTCTATGATTAGCAACTAGTATTGCGATCTCTCTGCCGGGGACATAAATATATGAGTAGCTCCAAGCCGCTTGCCGGTTCAATTATAATTCTCGTTATGTGGGCTCACCGTAATGAACCCCTACGCCAACTCCAAGGACCCTGTGATCCTTCCGGGTACTTCTTTGATCATTCTGGTACTATGCCTGATCTACATTGGGTGTTGTGGAGACTTAGCATTACCATATTCACTGAATGCGACATGAAAGAGAAATATTTATACAATTAATAAAAATAAGGGAAAAGTTTCGTTATATCTTTCTCATACTTAAAATGATTTCCCCTGGATACATATCTTAATTATGAGTAATTTGGATGGTTTTCATTAATGTTTTTTTAGTATTGGCACTACTAACTCGATAATTAGTGTGTTGAATTCCATGAACGTAATCAAAAGGCTGTACGAACTGAACGTTCAGTTTATACTCCAAGTTTACATACCAATTAAGCAAATTGCGAAATTGGCTAACTTGAAATTAGCACATCTAGGCAAAACATGAAATAAAAATAAAATTACGGTTTACTTACGACCAACAATATTATCATAAAAATTGTCTATGTCTTTGACAAAGTCAAGCTGTCTTAATTATTATTACCTGGTCATTTTTAAATTATAAAGCTTTATTCAGTGCCCACAATCAGCTAGTGTAAAACATCCGTTGATTGGCACGTTAAGAGGTTTTTCACCTTCGAAGGCTTTATGGATCATGAGTATTAGTGGTAGAAAATTGATTTTTTTAAAAGTGATCCTCAATGTCTTGGCAACATAAGTCTGTCAAGGTTTTATTCAACAAGTGCCTGTAATAAGTAAGAAATAAATAAAAGTGAAGGACTGCATTTGTACCAGCTATTGGCAGTGTAGCCAATGATTGGCATAAGAATTGAGCCACTGATTGGCAGTGTAGCCAACCATTGACATAGGATATTGAACCTTTGATTCGCATTGGGCTTGCGTGTTTCATTGGCACCCCTAGCGTAAATTATGCCAAAAATGTAGTACCGGGGTTCAATTTTGAAATGAACCATAAAGCAATATCAAACATGTTTTATTTAAAAAAGGTAATTACGCAACTAAAGGAACATTGAACTAAACTATAAGTATAACAAACAAATAATCTTATTATAAATATGAAAATAAACATTTGATCAAATTCAAATTGCCAGTTATTGCATTATCGATGATAAAAATATAAAAATTCTTAAAATATACAGGGTTATTCAAATTCGACCGGCACCATTGGGATCTCGCTTATTATAAGAGATAGAGATTCGTTTAAATTGCGGCAAAGTTGCGGAATTTTATGATTATTAATAATCTGGAATGAAAATTGAAGTAGCTGCTTTTGTTTCGTAAATATGGGGAAAAAACGAAAAAAATCGATTTTTGTTTTTCGACTCTTATTCCTTTATTTACAAAAATTTTAAAAATCTGAAAACACATTTCCACAGCAACTTTTTCTTCTGGATATTGCTGCCTAATCATATTTGAAATAGCACGTTTCGTTTTTCTGGAACCGTCATCAACTTCATTTTTTTAAATAGCGACGCTCTTTTGTTTTGGCGCCATTTTGTGGCATTCATTTTTCTGATTTCAAAAATGTATAAAACTCTAGCATTCGCTCTTCATTATAATACAAAAATTTGCAAATTAGTAAATTATTATTACTAATAAGGGTAACAGCTGTAAAACAAATGACTTTTTTTTGTTATTTCAGATAAATGAACACGTTGCTTGCATTATTTTTGTTTGCAAACTTAAAAAGACACATTGTAATAATGCTGTCAACCATACTAAACAGTTTATAACATTTTAAAATTTTATTGATCAAAATAACAAGAAACTAACGAAAAAACAACTAAAAATCTTAAAGAAGATGCTCAAACTGCGACCCATTTTCACGTAAACATAAATTTATTCTTCTTCTTATGTTGTTTACTGCTCTATGAATATCTCTTCTTTGAAGCGAAGCAAAACCATTAATAATATTTGCTCGAAGATCTTCCACATTGTTTATTTTTCTTTATAGATTCTGTTTTTCAAAGTTCCCCATAAAAAAAATCGAGAGGCGATAGGTCAGGAGACCTTGCTGGTCATTCTACGGCACGTGCATTACCTATCCATTTATTTGGAAATTCCTGGTGAAAGAACGCTCTAACTGCAACAGTGTTATGGGGAGCGGCGCCATCTTGCTGGAACCACACATGGGGTAATTGACGCAAAGGAATGTCCTCTAAATACTCCATCAACTGTGTTCTTAAAAAATTAGGTACCGCTCTCCATTTAAATTTTCCTCATAAATGAATGGACCTATAATTCGATTTCCCAATATTCCTGCCCAAACGTTCAAACCAAAACGTACTTGGTTTCTTACTTCCCTATACTCTCTAGGATTTTCTACGGCCCAGTAGTGTTCATTGTTTCGGTTAAATAGCCCTTGATTTGTGAATTTGCTTTCATCTGACCATATAATATTATTTAAAAAATTGTCATCATCGTTAATTTTTTGTAATAACCAGTTACAATACTCTAAACGTCTAAGATTATCCCCAGGTCTTAAAGATTGGCAAATATGAATTTTATATGGTTTGTAATGATTGTTTTTTAACGCTCTCCACACTGTTGTTTATGGCAAATTTAAATTTAAAGCTATTTCATTTGTGGATGCGGTAGGATTATTGTTTATCTAAAATTATTATAGATTACAAAAATGTTATAATTAAAAATTGCAAATTAATCAAACCTCTTGTAGAATGTTTTCAGTGTTATCTTCTAAAAGTCTATTTCCGTAATTTTCACGAGGTTTATTAAATGAGCCGTATTCATTTAAATTTCGATGCAGTTCTAAAAAAAATCTTCTATTTGGTTGTTCCCTTTCTGGACACATTTCTAAATAACGATTGCTGGCTAGTAAGGCATTTTTATGACAAGTATAAAACGCTTGTATCATATCACATTTCTCTTCATTTGAAAAAACCATTTTTTTAAATATCTCAAATGAAATTTTACAAATTACCAATAATAATTTACTAATTTGCAAATTTTTGTATTATAATGAAGAGCGAATGCTAGAGTGTTATACATTTTTGAATTCAGAAAAATGAATGCCACAAAATGGCGCCAAAACAAAAGAGCGCCGCTATTTAAAAAAAATTAAGTTGATGACGGTTCCAGAAAAACGAAACGTGCTATTTCAAATATGATTAGACAGCAATATCCAGAAGAAAAAGTTGCCGTGGAAAAGTGTTTTCAGATTTTTAATATTTTTGTAAATAAAGGAATAAGAGTCGAAAAACAAAAATCGATTTTTTTCGTTTTTTGCCCATATTTACGAAACAAAAGCAGCTACTTCAATTTTCATTCCAGATTATTAATAATCATAAAATTGCGCAACTTTGCCGCAATTTAAACGAATCTCTATCTCTTATAATAAGCGAGATCCCAATGGTGCCGGTCGAATTTGAATAACCCTGTATACAAACATTGAGCAGATACATAGAAAACATACTTGGAAATAAGAATATGGATCAAAGATGTTTAAATCGATTTTTCTTTGAATGCCATACGTTTAAAATTGTTTATGAAAAATTTTTTCTTCTTCAGAAAATGATATGACACGTTCTGGTGCATCTATGACATTTTATTCCAAGATTTGTACTATAAATATTTTGCACACAAAAATAACACAGCCCTCCATATACGGTCCAGTTACCTTGTATTTCATCTTGTTTTTCAGTGGTAATTTGTTCTCCACCGGAATAGTCATCTTCGTTTCTAAATATATCGCGTACATGGTGTGGAAGCATCTTGGGTGCAGTTTTTCGTACAATGGTCGGTTCTGCCTTTGAAGCTTTTTTCGAAGCTGTTTTCGAAGCAATTTACGAAGTAGTCTTCTTATTTGCTTCAGTCTTTTTCTTAGCGATACTATTCTTTGTGTTGATTTTCTGTTTCGATTTCCAATTCTTTAAATCTTTCTTTTTCATCAAAAATCTGTTTGAAGCCTGACGAAGTTATGCCGTATGGGATTCTTCTAGTCTCCTTCTTACCCTTTCTTTCGGGAGTTTTAGGCCAAAATAGAAAGGTTGACAAGTTATTATTTTCACCGTTCGCTGAAGGTTCAGTAGGGTCATCCTCTGTAGCAGCAGGTATGAAAGATCTCTGATTCGCCGAAGGTTCAGTAAGGCTATCTTCTGTCACGGCATCAGGTGTGAAAGATTTATGGTTCGCTAAAGGTTCAGTAGGGTCGTCCATAGAACATGGCGGTTCGTTGCAAATGGGTCTCTCGATGGTTATTTTTTCGACGTGTCACTTATAATCGCTGCCGAGATCGCGGGTTTCGAATTAGGAAACTCCAGTGCAACATTTTCAAGACCAAAAGCACTTATTTCTTTTTCGGCAACTTCGGAGTGTGAGACATCAGCAAAAGCTTCTGTTTCAAAAAATACCATATCCATATTTAGAATGTCTTGTTCAGTAAAGTCGTTCTCGTGTGGGAGTGGGACCCTCCAGACGTCGGCGTCGGTGTCGTTTTGATGTATTAATAAATTTTCTGAAGATGCAGTTTGTTTTGTTTGAATACTTTCATAATCCTCTTCTCTGGAACTTCTGTAGCTTTCAAGGCGGGCGATTATCTCGTTGCCAACGATCTCCACAAATTTTTCGAACGTCAATACTGGCAATCGAATCTCAGCACTGTCTGCAATAATCACTGTCTCATCAGCGTTTACTTTGACTTTCCCCTGGCACATAGTATAATCAGTGGCGTCGACATTCCATGGAAATAATCCTGCTGCGCGGAATCCATCCAATCCATCCAAGACCTCAGGTTTCAGTTGACGCAAGACGTTCTTCAAAATAGGAGGAAAGTCCTTTTTGGTCATGTCCGCTATAGCTTCTCCATTCCTGAATTCCTTGTTTCCAATAAGATTGCAGTGGTTTGAAGCAGGAGACATCCGCAGGCTGAAGGATGCGTGCCGAGTTTGATTACAAAGCTATCAGTATTATTTGAAGATCGGTACAAAGTTTGCTGATGTCGTATGTTAAATGGGTTTTGTGGACAAATAGTATCACAGGAAGTGTCACATTTTGTTTCAATAAGTATTTTCGGAAGACCAGCCTTCATCCAACCATCCGAAATCCCGATTCCCCAACCATCCGGAAATCCTTTTTGGAAACTCTCGACGATCCAGTTTGGCAAAATAATTTCTGTCTGTGATGTTAGAACTGTATTATGCCTGGGCAGTACTTTTTTGAATTTGGGACTTAGTCGAAACTGCAATGTGGGCCTTGGTACGCCGTACTTTGTGGAAGTGTCGAAGATTGATGCGCCGGTTTCTATTTCCTTCAGTGCGATTATCTTTTGCTCTTTGGTGTACCTCTTCACATAACTTTGACTAACTTTCACTTTTGGCATCTAGAACGAAAAATACTGCAACATTAGCTACCTTCATACATGAGATAACGCGAAACAAACAAGAAACGCCCAAAATTAAAATTTGAAAATAATGTCAGTGATATGAGTAACAATATCACACTTTTCCAGTTAAATTATATACTTCCAACATGCACACAAGGTGTCTGCTCAGGTAGCAATTTTTTCAAATTTGTTTGAGCAGTATCCGTTGACTTAGGAGGTGAAAATAATGGTAAAAATATGGAAGATTCAATGATTGGTTCTCTGCATAAACAGGAATGCACAATTGATTGGCACCCATGTCAATCATTGGAAAAACACTGTTTCGGGACCAATCGCTGGAACCCCCAAAATAATAAAAAATATGGATTCTATAGCAAGTATTTAATGGAATTATTATTGAATAAAGGTATATACTAATAATGAAAAAAGCCCCAACAATTTCTGAATGAAATTGGAAAAGTTATGAACTAGCTTTTGAAGCTGAATTATCAAGAAATTAATAAAAAACTCACCTTGACAAAAGTGATCCGATACATCAGCCTCTCATATAAACTAAAAGAGTTAGAAATGGCGTATCACTTGCATTCAATAATACAAGGTTGCCAGACTTAAAAATAATATACAATTTCTTAGAAAAGCCCACGATTCACTGATTAAAACAAAAACTGTACGAAGGTGCCAATCATCGGGGACCTGCCAACAATACCCGCATTTACCCTATTATGAATTTCAGAGACGATCACAATTTTTTTAAGATTGAATCGTATTTCAGGAATGGTCGTTATAAAAACGCTGAGTGAATTTACGATTTACCCAGTTCGGCTTATTATTGGCGTGTTTCCTGAAATTACTCTATTTGAATCTGATTTTCTTGGTGTTACACATTTATTTTGGTATCGCGTAAATCTGGAAGTGGCATGCAAGCAATTTATAATGAAGAGACCACTGAACATGTCAGGCAGCATATGGAGAACGAGCCAACTGCAGTTTTAATAAAACGTTCGCAGGAAACTGCGTTTCTACACGGTACTTGTCACACAATAGTGTAGGAAGATGTTAAGAAGTATCCATACTAACTTCAGATTTTTAATAAATTACTACCGCACGCCGCAAAAGCATATACAGGTGAACCCTGATTCCATCTTTTTGATTAAGTGAACTCATAAATAATAAAAATCTACTGTAGTGATAGTTATTATGTACGAGGTGCGTCCCAGAAGTAATGAGAATGCACTTTTCCACTCTGTTTGCCAGTACTGCATCAGTGGGATAGGGACCGATGTATTGGGTAACATGGTAGGTAAACAACTGCAACAGTTTGGTTCGTTGGATACAGTTATTGGAAATTGTGTTCAAATAGCGTGTCACACGAAAACTGCAGGAAAACATCGATCAAAGTTACGCAGACAAATTTTGTTTTAAATTCAACAAAACTACTTATCAAAAGCTTATAAAGTTAAGAACAAAATATGGAGATGAGACTTTATCTCCTGCAGAAGTTTTCAGATGACACAATGCCTCCAAAAAGGATCGAGAAGGCGTCCATCCAGAAGGGTCAAGACCCTTATCGATGGTCAGCATAATTGTAGATGAGGTAGAAAATAGTAAGGAATTCGTCTATCACATTTTGACTGACGTGCTAGGTATGAAAAACTTGTGCGCGAAGATGATGTCAAAGAATTTGTCAGACGAACAGAAACGGAATCATTTGGAAAATCGTCATGAAATTTTGAATCGTTTGAAAACCAAACCAAACTTCATGCACAGAGTAACCATAGGAGATTATGATGGGCATTTGAATACAACCCAGAACAAAAAGGCAAAGCGCAGAATGGCACACGTTATCATCACATCGACCGAACAGAGCTCGCATGAGCAAGTTCTTGCTCATCATCTTTTTTTATTGTCATAGAATCGTCCACAGAGAATTCGTACTAAAGGGCCAGACAGAATCAAACCGTTTGTCTGCGGGTCCTTGGGCGTTTGAAGATTAGGGATTTACGTGTACGACCTGATTTCGGTGCTGTTTAAATTGTGCATCACGATAATGCTCACACTTCACTAGAGGTTAGAGAACTTTTAACCCCCAAGGAAATTCATGTGCCCCCACACGTCAACAGTTCACATATAACTCTTTGTTGATATTTTTATTTCCGGAAATTAAACAGCAGTTAAGAGGTCATCATTACGGTACAATATACAATGTTCAAACGACCACGGCATAGATTGTCAATAGCCTAACAGAACAAGACTTCCAGAATTGGCACTAGAAATGGCATAACTACTGGGGATGTTGTATGCATTTTCAAGGAGCATTGTTGCCTCAAGGAAATACAGGACGAATAATTGAATAACTAAACCAGCTGCATTAGGATGAAATGCAACTTGGCTACTTTAAGCAAGATGCTGCTACATCATAATTTTAGAGATCGTTTATCAACGTAGGTTTATGCTCCGTAATATTTCCAAATTTCACTTCTTCAGACTTTTTGTGTTTCCATGTCTAAAAAGTACAATATTTAAAAGAACAATTCGCACCTTTCAAAAACTGAACAACACAATGGCACAAGAATGTGCGAGTACCCGCTTGCAGGAAAATGTTATTAATAGTGTACTTTAACCTTCAATAAGCACTATAGAAAACGGTTTTTCAGAACAAAAAATTACTGAATAAATGAATATTCTATAAGAAGCTGACGCTACAATAAAAAATGCATGAGGCGCTGAGTCCAAACCAATTGATTAGTTTCCGTTGCTGGAAATAATTTATAACGGGTGCATTTTTAATTTCTATTGCAATCTAAAACACGAAATTAAAGACAGGAGTCACAATATTGTGTTGGCTGATTTAGTTTATTTTACATTTTGTTATATTTTCCTAAATTAAGCGACTTGCAATGCTTTCTATTTTGGGTTATGTTTAGCGATGTTTGGTTAACGTATCAACATGACATTGTTGTATTGTTGAATTATTATTGAGAAGATTTGAGTTTATTACGATAGAAACTCAGTATGTTTTCCTATATTAGAAGCTCTTGGGAATGATCATGGCGGCTGATATATATTCCGTTTATAATTTGGTCATAACAACCAACACCGAGAGAGCCAAAGAATCCAGAAATCACAACGAATGAAGAAATTACTATAAACACGTTAGAATTAAAGGAAACACCACACATATTTACACCATTGGGGACTCATACGTCAGTGTTTCAGGTAGTAGCTATCTCAGAATGCGCTAATGAATGTACTCGTAGGGCATACCAAAATTTGCCCATCACGATATACTCAGACAGCCAAGCTGCTCTTAAATCGCTCAGCAATCCTAAGAAAACCCCGCGGTTGGTATTAGAATGCTAGGAAAAACTACAGGCGATGGGGCAGCGTAACGTCAGATTGACGCTGTGTTGGATACCGGGACACAGTGGGTTTGAGGGTAACGAACACGCTGATCGGCTGGCCCGGATGGGCTCCTTGGAGCACCTCTGGGGACCCGAACCAGCAGTGGGCGTACCTCAAAGCTCGATTAGGGCCACTACTGGACAGACTGAGAAATCAGCATGTCCAAAGGTGGAAACAACAACCGTTTAGGCAAGCGAGACTTCTCATAGAAGGACCAGCCCAAAAGCAAACAGACTTCCTACTAAATCTGGGGAGGAAAGACATCAAGGCCATAGTAGGCCTCTTAACAGGCCATGGCCATCTGAACAGGCCATGGCCATCTGAACAAACACCTACCCACATTGGGAATCAGAAACGATGCCCTCGGTCGGAAGTGTAAAACAGAAGAAGAAACCTCTATTCATGTACTCTGTCGGTGTGCAGCGCTTGCCACTCTCAGATTCAGAGTCTTTGGGGTGTGGTTTCCAGAACCAGAGGACATTCGAAGAGCCCCACTGAGACAGATCCTGGCCTTCAACAAAAGGTCGGATCTGCTCTAATGAGCGACGCAACAGACAGGATGCACAATGGATCAAAAGGTCTGAGTGCTGCACATCTGGGCCTGTCAATTTAGAAATAGAATAGAATAGAAAGGAAACACCTAGAAAATTGAAAAACATAAAAGCCACTGGAAAAGATGGCATAGCAAAGGAACTTGTCAAAGCATTGCGGAACAGGAACGACGAAACAATTGACAGCATTAATTAATAAAATTTTAAACTACAATAAAATACCCAAAGAATGGAAGACAAGCATACTGATACTGCTATTCAAAAAAGGCGATAAAAAAAGAACCGGAGAACTGCAGAAGAATCAACCTGGTAAACAAGGCATTTCCATCAAAATACTCAAGCGTGATTACCAGATTCCTGGAATTTAGAAAATATAACTCGTTTACCATTTTGCCCGATTGGGCTATCTTTACCCAATTACTACCCAGTTGCTCTGTTGAGAAAAAAGACAAGGGAAAAAGCAGTTATATAGCTGTAAGAATAATTAACATTATATAAAAGTTCAAAACTTGAAGATGAAGTAGTGAAAATTTAGTGTATATTATTTGGCGTTAAAATATTTAAATGTGAAGCAGATCCAACCTGCCACCAATGGCTACTATCAAGTGGAATTCAGAAATACAGGGTGTGTCAAACAGTGTGGCTTATGAATAATCATGAAAAGCACATAACACTAAGAATATGACCATAGCGCTTTGTGACAATCTGTAAGGACCTTCAGAATCTTCGCTGTTATTACATTGCAGTTTTACTTATATGAAGAAGAAGTTATAGGTCTTTGTTATAGAAATAAAAGCGCCTCATTATATACTAAATATAATTTTCGTTTGATTTGACTTATTTTAAATAGAATATTTTGTAGATTTTTACTTTTCAATATCAGCAAAAAATTGTGGCTAGGAAATCGCAATTCAGTTCTTTCTTGTTCGCAGCGTGAAGGTATAGTAATAAGCACTTAGGTATTTGGGACCTCGGTGGTCTAGTGCGAGAACGCATTGGCCACTCGAGGTCACAGCAAACGCAGTCGCTCCGTTGGGGCGATCGAATCCCGACTGGGGCGACCGCATTTGCTTAGTTAAGTTTAGGGTTTAGCAGTTATAACTGCTAAACTTACAGAAGGAATACGTGGAAATGCAGAGGACAGGTACAATCAAATGAAGAAAGTGATACATGAGGCCGCCAACGAAGCATTAGGCGAGAAAGAGGGTGGGTAAAAGACGAAGTACTGGTGGAATAAGGATACAGAAAACTTAATAAAGGAAAAAAGAAAATTATATCAGATGTGGCTCACGACACAAGAGCCAGAATACAGAAAATAGTATGCCAGAGTCAATAGGGAAGTGAAGAGAGCGGTAGTCAAAGCGAAGAACGATGCCTGGAATAAAAAATGCAGCGAGGTAGAAAGTTATATAGGTGGTACTAGAACGCAAGAGGCATGGAAAACAATAAAAAACATGAAGCAAAATTGCCAAAATCGTACTAATATACAACTAATACGAATGGAAGACTGGAAGAATCACTACGAAAAAATGTTAAATGAAGACAGAAATAAATTTCAAATGAGACAAGGAAATCAAAGGAGACAATTACAGGAAAGGGAAATAATAGCTAGCATTACGAAAAAAGAAGTTTACGAA